>JAKSZP010013785.1:0-46278 GCA_022478985.1 Massospora cicadina
AAGTAGGCGCGCGGATCCACCATGCCTTCCCATACAGAAGATATTGCCCTGACCTCAGCCCCCATCGCCATGCAATTGTGCACAATGGACAAGTTGTCACAACTCTCCTCAACCCCCAAGATTGTCCTCCCATCCGCCTAAGACTCCTTGAGCTCCTCCCTCCCTCCATGAGATTTGATCTTAAGGAATTGTGGAAGGACGTCTATCACCCCATCCTGTCAGCAAAGGTTTAACACCTTATGGAGGGTGCTCCACTGTTCATACAGGACAGGGGACTGAACTGGCCCTACCTTCCAGAACTGAAGCTGCCCCCGCTGTGCGGAGCCTATTGACTCCCACCTCCATCATTTTTCACCTGTCCAGGTGTCGCCGCATTTTGGCCAAAGGCCCGCGTGCTCCTCCATGCTCAGCCCTGGTCTGGACACCCTGTGCAAGACCTCATGTTCGAGCAGACATTGCCTGGTTGCCACCAACCCCTCTGTGTCCTCGCCTATGCCACAGCCACTGGACCATCCATAACTCCTTCCTTCGTGCTGCCTTTGACCAGCAGGTGTGGACCCTTCCACACATGATCACCCACTTTCAGTTACACTTTGAGATGGCCCTGAAGATCTGCACTATGTCGCCAACCCTCCCCCGCTCAGTTGTCACTACAGCACGGCTCTGGCAAGCAAACCCCCCTCCCTTTCTCGATGCCTCCTCCCTCCCCTTCCCTCGCCTCAGGCTCTTAGGAGCCCAGGCGTAATTTAATAAACATTGATGAATCCCCCCCTCGGGTTGGGACCATCTAGTACAAAAAAAAGAAAAGTGAGTGTATTGGCTTAATAGCAAGAATATAAGGGAAATTGGGGAGATGTCTTGGGGAAAATTAAACGGTCCAAGCTTAGATCTATAAAATAAATGAATCAGGGATTCAATGACAACCCAATTATTTCAGTTGAATATCCCGTGCTCATTGCATGGATCAGGTTTGGCCCTGAGATTAGGTAGCTCCAGGGGAGCATTAAGTGACCGTGTAAGTTGGGGTTGATCCCCAACTTTGTGAGTCATTTAATTTTGTTGGGGATTATCCCTGATAGAAAATTTGGGCAATATGGTTGGATTAAGATTGTCTCCCAGCAGCTGACGCATCCGAATCTACTGATTGGGTAGGATTCATGACAGACTTGGCTAGTGGATATTGACAAATGACCTTTCTCCCCAAGATCAGGAGAAATGCGCTCTTACTTGCAGTAAGGGTCTCTGCCAACCTACTTGACTACCACAAGGGTTGTGAAACGCGCCTTCCACTTTCCAGCGAGCAATAAATCACATCTTGCAGGATCTTATATTAAACTGCGTCAATGTCTATCTTAATGATATCATGGTGTTTTCCAAGACCGTTAATATGCATCTTACCCACTTAAAAAAAGTGTTTCAAAACATGTGGGTTTATAAAATTAAATTGAAGCCATCTAAATTTTCGTCCTTCCAGAAAAAGCTGGAATCCTTTGACACGCCATCTCTTAAGATGGGATACAACCTTTATAAGGTAAGGTCGCAGCTATATTCAAGATGCCAGCACCCAAAACCTTTGTGACTTCCAAGTATTCTTGTGCATGATGGGAGTATCCATCAATTCATCCCCAAGTTCGCCCAGATCAGTGAGTCCCTCGTCCGCTCTTGTCTAAAAATACTCCATTTCATTGGGGTGCATAACAAAAAACCACGTTTGAGGCCTTGAAAACCTTATGAAAAAAAGGCTGATCCTCTGCCACCCTAACTATGGCAAGCCCTTTATGCTGTTCAAGGATGCCTCTGATTATGCGAATGGAGCTCTCTTGGCTCAGCTGGATGAGCATGTGGTTGATCATCCTTTTCCTACTGTGGGATCCACTGACAGATGCCACAAATAATTTATTAAAGTGAGAAATTTACTTTTTAAATAAAAGTAACGGATAACGCTTTGTTAGAGTTTTTTATGTTTTTTATTATTAAGCAGGGAAAAAACCAAAGAAGGTCCTTTTCTCAATACTAGTATTTCCTATTTAAACTAGTTAAAATTTGAGACCATGGGTATTCAAAGCAAAAGCATGTAAAGCTGAGTCATCCAAATTAGGGAATATAGGTTTTTGGCCTATCAGATTGAAGATAAAATTTTTTGAGGGAAAACCTACCCATGTGGTAACGATTTGATGTTGTATCAAATCACCAGCAAGTAAAATCTTCTCATTTCGGCGGTGGTCAGACTTGTGTGGTAATGATTGGTTAATGTTTACCCTATCATTGTCGAGTAAAATCTTTGCACCTTGGAGGCGGTCAGATTCGTGTGGTAACAAACACCTAAAATTTGGCCGAGAAATTGGAGAATTCCTATTATCAATTCTTACCGTTTTATGCCAAATTTGGATATAATCCTTATTTTTCTAATAGTTGGGATTCCACCAAGAATCTACCAAGGTCTTTTTGCCATTGGTACCATATCGTTGATAACCACAATATTATTTGAAGATTGGGCAGGAGTTGGGCCAATCATGGTAGCAGATTTTGTAGCACTCATACCTCCAACATTTTTTTTCCTAAGTTGAGAAGGTGAATATCCAACACCTACAATAGAAAGATGCTCTCAAAAGATGAACGCAACTACAGCGTCACTGAGAAGGAGTGCCTTGCTGTCCTGCTCAGTAAGAAACAATAAAACCCCTTCTTATATTGGACTTCCTTTAAAGTGGTTACTGACCACGCATTCTTAAAGTAATGCAGAATATGAAGGACCATATGGGATATTTGGCTCTCTGGGCATTAAAACTCAAGCATTACAACATTGAAATTGAGCATCATTTGGTAACTAGCCATATGAACGTTGATGAGGTGATGCAGCTGCCTGCTTTTAATTTAGATAATAGTGAAGCTGAGAGGTTATATACCACCTGATGGCTCCTGGTGCATGGGGGGATGAGGATGAACCTATAAAAAAATGATAGCTCAGCACTCCTGCAATACCAAGGTGAAAAGTGGGGTATAAAAAAATTTGTGGTAAACTGGTTTCCCTACCTTTGGCAATCAGAGCGAGCACCTGTCATTTTGGAGTTTCATTCTATTTTAGGGCATAGTGGGGTATGGAAGATATATGAACGGGTTAAAGAGAGCTATTACTAGGGCATTATGGAGACCATAAATGAGGTCCTGGACGCTTATTTAACCTGCAAAAAGCAATCCAGCTCAAGACCCAGTATCAATACCAACCCACTACGCCTCAACAACCCTTTCACACCATAAGTTTTAATGTGGTTGGTCCTCTACCCCAGATTACTGGGGAAATCGATATATCTTGGTCAAAATTGATCATTTAACCAAATGGGATGAAGCTGTGCTCTCCCTGCTCAAAAGACCAAGACCATGGCAACTTTCCTTCATCAGAATATTTTTGCTCGACATGGTTGCCACAGGTTCTTCTGTGTGATAATGGGAAAAACTTCACCTTCTGAGTGGTGAAGATCCTCGCTACCTCCATGGGCACGCAACAGCTCTTTTTGGCCACTTAAAATCCCTCAACTAATGGTACCGTGGAGAGAGAAAATGGGTCCCTGGTTTTTATATTATGAAAAATGACCACTTCAGACCCCCTTCACTGGGATCTGTACTTACCAAATCTCTCATGGCATACTGTATCAGTTACCACAGAATCTCCAAAATGTCTCTTTTTCTTGTATTGTATGGAAGGAAACTTGGAGTGCTGCGTTATTAGCCAAAGGTATTTATATGATAGGACTGCCCCTGCAAGCCATGAAGAAGTTAGCCCAGCATATCATTCAGTTACAATCAGAGGCTATGTCTAATCTGGCCAAAACTGTCACAAAAGAGGGTCAAGCCGCTAATGATCTCCAGCCCCCTCTACTTTCGTTTCAAGTATCCAACTTGGTGCTTTATTATCATAATCACATCACTCCTAGAAGGGAGAGCTCAGGTTTATTTGGGAAGAACCTTTTGTAGTCACTTACAAGCGAGTGGAGGGGTACTCTATCAAATCCCTTGCTACAGGGGTTACTGTTAACAAGTTTCATGGCCAGTTCTTGCAGCCCTATTCACCCCTAACAATATTGAAGGGGGTAGTGTCAGACAATTACAAGTCCAATATTGTATGAGGGTAAGTCAAAAAGTAAAGGCAAATTTTTATAAAGAACTTTTTATTGTGATACCAAAATGACAAGTAACATCATTTCTCTACATAATCTTCCTCAATTTATATGCACTTGGTCCATCTCTTGACAAGCTTCGTAATTCCGTCCTGGAAGAAGATTTGTGGCATTGTGCACAGCCACTCGTGCACCGCCTCCACAACATCATCATCCAACAAAAATTTGGATTCACGCAGGTGCTTCTTCATCGGACCAAAAAGGTGAAAATTACTTGGAGCTAGGTCAGGACTGTACGGCGGATGCTCCAGCAGCTCAAAACCAAGATCTTGAATGCACTGGATCGTATTCGCTGCAGTATGAGGATGGGCATTGTCTTGAAGCAAAAGGAAACCTTTTGAAAGTTTTCCTTGCCTCTTTGTTTTGATTTTGGGTTTCAGAACTTGCAGTAGCTCACAGTAGCTGTCACTATTCACTGTTTAACCTTTAGGAGTGTAATGAATAAGAAGTGGACCTTTCGTATCCCAAAACACTGTCATCATCAACTTTCCTGCAGAAACTTGTCTTTTGAACTTTTTTGCTGTAGGCGAGGATAGATACACGACCATTTTTAAAGCGATTTATCCACTTATAAATTTTGCGTTCACTAAGACAGCTCTCACCGTACTGCTGCTGCATTCTGCAAATAATATCCGCAGGTTTAGTCCCTTCAGAGTGCAGAAAACGTACCACTCCCCTCATTTCTTCCTTGGTGCACACAGACAACGGGGCACTCATAATAAAATGCCCTGAAATCACTATGAATGAAGTTGAGCACTGAAACAACACAGCTAAAGAACAAAAATCTTTGAGGTTATGATAAGTCATTGTTCAGTCAGTGCTGCCATCCATTGCAGCAGGGAAGATAAAATTCGCCTTTAATTTTTGACTTACCCTTGTACTTATAGAAATTCAGTCTTTGATAGGAATAACATAGGCAAAAAACCCTGGTCAATTCTCAGTGGAATCCCTCAAATTGGGGTAATAAATTTTTATTAAAGCTAGGCCAAATCGCCCTATGGCTTGTAGCAGGGTTACACTGAAACTGCAGCAAGATTGGGGGATTTGTTTCAAGGGTCCTCTTTATCTACTTGTAACAGCCCAAAGATCTACCCTGTGACAACCCTCTTTATACCCTAAGAGGGGGTTTCATAAGACGCAAATATTATCTCACTCAATGATTGTGTGAAATATCAAATCCTTGCCCAAAAAATTTATCCTACTTGCTATTGACCCTCCATTGGTCGTTCCATCAATGTGAGGCAAGTCTCAAGAGCCCAAATAGGCTAATACCTAATATTCTTTAATATGGCTTTCCTAGCTTAATCTGAAATTTGTGCCTAACTCACTACAAGATCTGATTAGTTTAAATATTAAGCATTAATATATTTAGGGTGTTTGCTTCTTGACCCCAGAGTGATTACTTATAAAACTTTATAAAATCAATCATTTATTCTAATTGAAGTATTAGTATTTTAATTACAATTGATGTGATAACCCACTTTTCATCTATCCTGCACTAGAGAAACAACTTCTTCTGCAAATATTGTTGGAATTTAGGTGCAAAACACACCAGTGAGCATGACAAAAGTCTAAAATTTTTCTATCCCCATACATGACACCCAAAAGTCCTGTTATCTAACAATGAGAATAACTATATATTTTAAGTTGTGACTAAACCTAATGTTGATGGGAACCTATCAGGACTTCATTGTTTCCTATAATCCTGAAACTAATGGTGTAGTAGAAAGAGTGAATGGTTTCTCATTTTAAATTTGCGTAAGATGGCGCAAACTTACCCAGGTAGATGGAATTAGTATTTCCCAAGAAGCTTTGATGGCTTATTAAGTAATCTATCATTTAATGTTCCATATCTTCATTTAAAGCTTTGTATGGTGGAATCCTGTTCTACCCTCTAGTGTTCAGTCTATCCTGGAGACCACTTTATCAGAAACCTCTAACTTAGCTATGAGAATATTAGCTGAGGAAGTATTCATTTAAATGCCTTGGTGTTTAGATCCCTCAAACTGTTACCCAAAAAGAGGCGAGACAAGGAAATGACACAAATCTTGTCATACTTAAATCTCAATTGGGAGATCTAGGCATGCTTAATATAACCCCTGGAGGAAAAGCCCACAAATTCCAGTATCTCTCTGTTCTGGGCCCTATAGGGTGATATAACGCCATGGTCCAAAAACTTTATTGCCTCCTTCAAAATGGGTACTGTTGTTATATGGGTTCATGGAAGGTATCTTAAAGCTATGTTTCTCTTTGACAAAACCTTGAGGGTGGAAGTCAGTAAGGGCAGAGTTGAGTCAGTTCAGACAAGGATTTATAAAAATTAAAACTCCCCTCCAAACTTTAGAAGATACTTGTTGATGAAGCTCTAGATCCCATCGTACGATTGGGAATTAAAGAAGTAACACAGAAACCTGATGGAAGGTGACAATAAATCCTCCTCCACTCAATTAAAGGTTTTAGAACCTACAAGGCTTCAAGAAGTCTTATGACCATGAGGGGTGATATACATGCCAAAAACACGCCCCCAAAAGGTATAAATATTAAATTAGTTTGTTAAATAAGTGCATTGTTTTATACTCTGTCTCACCCTTATTTATGGCCACAGTTTTGTAATTACAAGAAATTAGTATATGCAGGCGCTACAAAGACTACAAAATTATTAGTTTCATGGCTCTAACAAATATAAAAATAAAGCAAAGAAATTATTTGTACCATTGCAACTATAGATTCCTAAAAGGAGTGAGGAACATCATTAATGGACCAAAAATATAGCTTAAAAAGACAAAATAAAAAAATCTTATAATACTTAAAATTTAAAGATATTTATAGGAGATATTTTCTTAGTTCTACGTAAGGATCATCATGCTTTAAACGTAGTAAGATCTTTTCTTCTAGAGGACCAATAATGCTTTTATTATTATTATAATTATGATTGTCAGCTTGATTAAGATTTTCATTAAGTTGGATTGACCTTTTTGTTGAGAACTTAGCCCCTGAAGAATTCTTAGCCTCTTTGGAATGCCTATCCCCTTCAGTCAAATGAGGCTGATAAATCCAAAGGGTCATCTTTTGATCTATATTAGCATTGGATATCTCTTTATTTTTCAATAATTTTATCAGACTGAGACATTGATCCTCATTCTTGATTAGAATTAGTCATCTCAGGTGATTTTCCAACAATGCCCCTAAGATATTTCCTAGGGGCACGTACTTATGAATAGATTTACTGTGAACTCTATCAATAAACAGTCCCGGAGTTAATAGCTGAAATGGAGTAATTAATACCCTGACGGTAGTAATATAATAGGGACCTTACCATAAGGTATCAATTTTGTGGATTCGTCCACCAGGTCTATAATGAAAATTAGTACAAGATCTCCTACTTGATTATCACGTGAGATAGGCCTGTTAGCATTTTTCCTAGTTCTTTTTTTAGAGTTGTAGCAAGAGAGCTCAAAGCTAAGACTTTCATCCTGATAATTTCGTCAGCTAACTTTGTCATAGCTAATTCATTAGTTTGAGGTGTAGCAGTATCAAGTCTATGTTGTACACTTGTGGGTAAAAATAGGATAACAACTGTAATGAGCCTTAAAGGGAGACATTCCAATTATACGATGATAGCTAACTTGTAAGCTAACATCTCAATAGGTAAATATAGATTCCATCTAATAGGATCGTTTGAGGCTATCATTCAAAGAATGGCTTCAAGATCTCATTACTCATTCAGCTACACTATCAGTGGAAGGCTTTTTAAGGAGCTGTAAACGACTTATATGTACCCATCAATTTGGTGAGCTCAGATAATACTTGTGAAATAAAATTAGTTCCATTATCAGATATAAGTTCTTTTGTACTACCATGATGGGTGAAAACTTTTTTCAAAAGGAAAGATAATGTAGCTTAGTGGAGACAGTGTAAACAGAAATAGCCTCAATCCATTTAGTAAAGTGGCTTTTAGCTAATATGATATAATGATGTCCATAAGAAAGAGGTAGGAAGTGGACCCACTACATCAATATTCATAATGGAAAAGGTTCCAAGCGTCCCAAAATTTGATGTTGATAGTTTGGATTCCACTAGGTTGTTTTTGGAAAATAAGACAAGTTTCTAACACATTGTGCACAGTTTCCAGAATATTATATTAATAATATTCATCTTTTAACCACGGACTTTTCTTTCTTGTTGTAATCACTATTGCAACCTATTCAATTCAAGACTGAATCTAGTTTGATAATCTCACAGAGGAGATTAGTCTGCGCCCATGTCTGGGAGCAGATGGGCAAGCAAGGTAAGAGGAGCAGGTGGAAGGCCCGCGGCCTCCAACATTCAAAAACGCCCTGGAGAATCTGGCGGAATTGACAAAAATCTTAAAAAACCGGCGGTTATGATTTCCCTGGAGATACTCACATGGCAAGCACGATGCAACCATTACATCAACACGCCACACTCCCAACCACTTTCATCAATGGAATTTGGAGTCCACGTGTATCTGGACATCCAAAAAACGGCCTTATGGGAAAAATTTTGTGAAGATGTACACAAAATTTTCCTGACTGCGGTGTACATTGCACCTCACTCCATTTCACACGGTTGGCTGGACCTAGGTTTCAAGAGCAAAAAAGCAGCAGATGAGGCTGCAGTGGTGCGCGTAGTGGTCGACCTCCCTGAAGGGCAATGGGTCATCGAAACCAAATGCACCAGATGGAAAAAATCGAACCAAATTTTCCTCACGTTTGACTTTTTGCCTACTACGGTAAAACGTGACATTTTGGAACAACACCTGAAAGATGGTCTCACCGTATACAGCAAAATACAATCTTTTGAAATGCAACGCTTCACGCTGATGCCACACCTGTGCACTGGCAAAGCCATCGCAGTTCTGACCCCAACTGAGGAGATCTCAAAGGACCTAACCCAGATCCTGCACTCCTCTTTTATTGATATCACATGGCATACCACCCACCCATTCCGGGTGACCGTGGACAGCGCGCCCCCCATTTGCACCCACTGTGATGCGTTCAGCCACAAGGCGCATGCATGCCCCATCAAGGAGGGCGTCACATTTCAAGAGCACCCCTCAGCGGCCATGGCCAACGGAGAGGTGCACTATGAACCAACTGCAAGCACCAAGGAGGCTTTCCCGTGGGGAGCACAAGGCTGCTACCTATTGGTAAAGCCTATCTCCCCACAAGAACGGAAGAAGGCTAAGCAGGCCCATAGGGCCGCGGCCAAGGAAACGGCCAAGGCCACCACCGCTATCCCACACTCACAACGCCAAAAGGACATAAAAACCTTAGTGGCTGAAGTAACTCGGGAATCCATCAACCAATCAGATTGGGAAGCCCATGCCAAGTGGGCCACTCAATCCAAGGATCCAATGGGAGACTTGATCTCACCCAATCGTTGCACCCAAGCTCTGGTCAAAACTGACTTGGGACCTATCCCAACTGAAAAAATTTGTTGACCCGCTCAATGGTGCACTGAACTCATCTGCACCGCAAAAAATTCATCTGACGTTGGGAAAATAAAAAGCGAAGGCCAAAGCCAACGCGACTCTTTCTGCAAAAATCAACAAAAACTCTAATAGCATTGTTGCTAACACCCACACTGCTGTGAAAGCCCGTGGGGACCTAGAAGAGGGTGGTGGGCCCAGGGGCCCACCCCCTCGCACCTAAAGTGCGATGGGGGAAACCTTCACTTTAGGGACATTGAATATCGCCGGACTCAAGGCCTCCCCATCCTGGGCTAGGAAACTGAGTTTTTTACAACACAATTTACCCGTGGATATCCTGGCCATCCAGGAGTCCCACTGTCCACGAGGTTCCGAGGAAACTTGGAAAACAATGTATCTCCCATCCCTATCCTTTTGGTTGAAGCACTGTGGGGTGCTAAGGCAGAAAAATAATTTTTTCAAATGTGTATCCTCAGAAACATTCCTAAATGACCGAGTGCTCATCGTCACCTTCTCGTGGGCTGATGTAGCACATGAAATTGTCAACATTTATGCCCCAAATGGTGCACACGAGCGTCAGAAATTTTTCTTGTCAGTCAAATCCCTCCCACTACCCCCTGATTTTTCCTAGTCAGTGACATGAACTGTTGGCTAACCTCACCAATGGACCAATGGCCTCCCTCACCCCATGCCCCACAGGGCCACGTTGAACTACGCATTATAAAGGCCACCCTTGGGTTAATGGATGCACTGCCATGACATGCCCCACTGCTCAAAAACATGATGCATCCCCACATCCACAACGGCCAATTAAGGTCCATGACCTGCATCGGCCTTGTTCTAACGCTGGCGAAATTCCAACCCCCACATCTCCCACTTCACAACAATAAAAATGGAATTCTCTGACCATTGACTGGTCTCGATAACATACCACCTACCTGTCACAGTTGCTAAGGCCCCACATTGGTGCAAAATCCGCCCCCCCGAGCTCACGTCACCAGGATTTTCCACGTGGGTGGAAGAGGCAACTTTGGCAAAAAACTTTGTTGCACCGTTTTGCGCGGACCCCATTTCCACATGTGCAATTTTTAAAGAGGACACCATCCGCCACTCTCGCCATCTCTCCTCCAGATGCTCATGAGCCAAATTGCCAGTTATCTCGCGCGCTCTGGCAGAATTGGCACACTTGGAGTCCAACATTCCAGCTACAGGATACAGCCCTGCATGGGGCTGGAAGTGGGCGGAGGCAGCCGCCCACCTCAATGCACTCGAAAGGCAACACAAACATTGGGTTTGTGTCCAATACAGGGCCACACGCATCACTAAAGGCAACAAGTGCACTGCATATTTCTTTGGAAAAAATTTTGCACCATGCCAGAGTGTGGCCTGCACACAGGTGCGAAGATCAGATAATTCTATTGTAAATACACTGGCTGAAGTGGCAATTGAAATGCAAAAATATTACTCCAAGTTGTACCAAGCTGAACCAATTCAGCCAGCCGAAGTGGCGGAATTTCTTGACTGAGCTCATATCCGCACCATTTTCTGATACCTGGAAATAATGAATTTAATTACTCCAAACAAATTTTGGACAGCCATTTGTGGTGCGCCAAACTGAAAATGCCCAGGCCCAGATGGCATTCCATATGAGTTCTACAAAAATTAGTTCAAATATATATCTCCACTTCTGCTTGCCTCACTTAACCATAGCCTGTTGGAAACGCGCCTCCTACCAGGAGGACATGAGGCCTTTACGGTCACACTCTTCAAGAAAGGGGATAGGCTAGACTTAGCCAACTGGCGCCCCATTTCTCTAACAAACACAGACACCAAAATTTTAACAAAAATTATGGCTAACCGATTAGGGACTGTAGCATCTGCCACCATCTCCCCAGAACAACTCGGTTTCAGCCCCAGAAGGTCAATTTGGGATAACGTGCACTCTGTGGCTAATGTATTTCAGTCCACAGCCTCTGGGGCACCTGTATTCTTGGACCAACAAAAGGCCTATGATAGAGTAAACTGGGAATACCTATGGGCCTGCCTCCATCAATTCCGCCTACCCCCTCGCTTCATCAACTGGGTGATGCTGCTCACGGAATCTGCAACAATGGAAGTGCGTGGCCCTGGCTTCCTAACGAAAGTAGTTCGCCCTCAAAGGGGCTTGCGACAAGGGGACCCCTTCAGCCCACTCTTATACAACTTCAGCCTTGACCCACTACTGCGAAATGTGAATGCCCAACTCACTGGGTTCCATGTGCCAGGCCAAGCCCCAGTCAAAATATTGGCGTTCGCAGATGATTGTGTTGTTGGGGTGTCTAATAATCAAGATGCACGCGCACTTGAAGCTCTCATCCAGGAATACTCCCGGGTAAGCAACGTGGCACTGAACGCCTCCAAAACTGAAATCATCCTCCTTGGTCAGTTTCAGAACTGATGGGCCCCAGCAATTAGTGCCCAACCCGGCCCATCTGCTCGCCCACGTCCACGCCTTACTAACTCAATACACACCGCTCCACTGGTGCTCCCCTTCGTGCCACGCCCTACCATAGGACCGGTGCGCCATCTGGGCGTGTGGATGGAGGCAGGCGGATATGCGTCAGCAGTAATGGAGTGCCATATTCTGGACAACGTGACGAAGCGAATCGCCTCTCTTAGAGCCCACCCTACTTCCCTTACTGGCAGGGTTGTTTTAGCCAACTCTATGCTCCTATCCAAAGTCTGGTTTGGAGCCCACGCCATCCCCTTCTCCCCAAGCTTCTTCAAATCTTTGTATGCTTTATGCAAGGTTGGCTTTAGTCAGGCCGCCCTCCACCAGTGCGGTTAGAGGTCATGTTTGGCCCTCATCATCATGGTGGCATGGGCCTGCTTGACTTCAAAGCCCATGCTGCCAAGATCCTGGGCACCTGGATTTCGGCCATCACCGCTCCCACACTCCCATCCCAACACTGGTCCCGCGCAGCCCGCTCCAACTTCTCCTGAGCCTTGGGCCTCAACAATCCATCAAACCCCCACTCCCTGATGAGAGACCTTGCATCACACACATCGGCCACAGGTCCTCACGGGACAAAAACCCACTACAAACGAATCCAACTCTCCATGCGGAGCGCAGAGTGGAGAATTTGTATTAGCGGACATACAACCCAAAAAGGCCGCCCCTCTCCTCAGTTCACACAAGAGGTACAGGGGCTACCCATCCATGATGGCGTGATCCCCAATCGGCCCCATGTCCTATCCAGGGTGGACTACCTGGACATGATGGACATCCCTTATTCCATTGAGACCCAAAAACAATCTGGAAATATGTACATCACCCTCTGTTGCAGCCTCAAGTCCGCTCCCATGTGTGGCGCTGCCTGAGGCGGGTGTATCATACAGCTGAGCGCTCTTACGCTTTACACTCATCCTGTGTCATGTGCGGCAGTATGGAACGCTGTTCCACCGCCTGGAAAAGTGCCCCACCTCTAAAGCGATATGGCGTGAAGTTCAACGTCTGCTGGGCCAGGATCAAACGCATCCCTTCAGTCTGTCAAGAGATATGTTTGCTCTATCAATACCTCCTCCCTTCCACCCTCCCTCCGTGCTCTGGTGGTTGCAATCGCCATGTGGACCATCCACACGATTATCTTAGATGCCATCGCAGGCTCCACCCCCACCCTCCCAGAAACTGTCCACAGATTTCGGTCTCATTTGGTGGACCACTTTCAAGCGTGGATGTTTGGATACCTCCCACCGCGTCGCCAACAGCTGGTCTCCTCCTGGTTCCCAGTCTGGTTCATCAAATCAGACCCCTTCCTCCACACGTGCTCAATAGTGGCTACGGCCCCTTCACACGTTCCCTCCCCCTCCCCATAAGGGGCGTTCCCGTTGGCAACAAGAGATAGCATCGCTTCTCTGGGGTGGCTCCCCCGGTACTAAGTTTATCTGTCCTGAGTCATATTTGGAAGTTTCCATCCCATGGTCAGCCTTCCCCGCAATAAATTTAAATTCATCTTTTAACTACTGTAAGGTCTTAGCAACAGCACATGCCCCATGGATTAATGAGTCTACATAATGGTGTCATTACTAGCAGAAGTCAAATAAAACGTAGCTACTAGGATCCCAACATCTTATAAATTAATCCCTCTTTGATTTAAGTATCCTTAGTTAAAGATTTAACGTTGCTATAACGTCCTTAGACTCATGATACCATAGTTTAGGTCTTCCTATTAAGTAAAGATGTGATCCTTTTCAGCAGTGAATAAAGTTTGTATAGGTAACTGAGAATTTATCAGCAATTTGGCGCATGGCACTAGCGTGATGTTGTTTTGAAAAATCATAATAAATGAAGCTTTAAAGCCTATCTAGCTAATCGTCCATCAGGATCTTTCATCACTTGCAAATATTAAGAATGCATGATCTGTGATGATAGTAAAATGTCTGTCATAAATATAGGGACAAAAATTCTTGAAGAGCTGATATGACCATGAGGCATTCCCTCTAGTAACGCTAATGTTGCGTTCTGCTTTGGAAAGGGTTTTGCTATAATATGTGATAGGATGATCAACTAGTTTGGAGTCATGATGAGCCAGGTAAGCCCCAATAGCTAAATCACTGGCATCAGTTAATTAAAGATAAAAATTGAAAAATTAGGATGAGCTAAAACTAGGGCACTATTGAAGCTTGACGTAAAAGATTATATGCTTGATGTGAATTTTTTTCCATAATAAAGGATCTTCCTTATGCAGAAAAAATTAAGGTTTGGCAATTTCAGCAAAATGGGGGATGAATTGTCAGTAATAACAACCATACCTAAAAACACTTGAATATCACTTAATCTCATAGGAACAGGCATGTCTGTAATAGCTTAAACCTTGTCAAACAAATGAAAATTCCTGTTGTGATTAACCTCATGACTTAAGAATTCCATCTCAGTTTTAGAAAAAAGCACACTTAGATGACTTTAGCTTATAAGAAGCTCAACGTATTTGACCAAAACTTCCTTTATATGGGCTAAATGCTTGTTGAAAGCACAATCAAAAACATTATTGAGAATTTTTTATTCTCATTACTAGGTAATTCCATTAGTTTGCCAGGCCAAGCAGTATGAAGACTGCTGGCCCTTGCTTTTTCACAATCATTGGTGACCTTTCCCTACAAATTCGCAGGACAACCCACCAACCCAGCATACCAACAACTTCTCCTTCTGAGGTATGACCACTTATTATAGCTCAGAGGTCCTCTCCTGGGACATGTCCAATGATTGTGGTACAGCGGCCTCTATATTGACTCCCTCAAGATTTTCCCCTTCAATACTTCCAGTCCTTCATTGTTGCTGCTAGTTGCCCAAGTTCCCGTGGGGTTATCATCTATTCAAGTTTGGGAATTGGTTGCACCAACCACTTCAGGTTTTTTTAAACCAGTCCATAACAACTGGGGATCTTCTGTTCCTCCTCCACCAGCCAAGATGAACTACATACACTTTAAAATTAACAGAGGTAGATATCCACAATTAATTAGTAAACTGAAATTATATTTGAAAATAAATTTTTATTAGGAGAGAGATCAACTATTTGTAGGCATTTCTTGCCTATCCATGTCATTGGCATTCATTCCAGAATGTCAGCACTCTTACTGGCGATTCTCTCTGTTTAGCATTTTTCAGCACTCTCACTGGCAATTATCTCTCTTAGCATTTATCAGCACTCTCACTGGCAATTCTCTACTGATTCCGCTCATCTCAAACACCAGCTAATTTTATATTAACTATTATTATTAAATACTTTGAGCATCCTTGGCATGTCACTGGTACTCCAAATTAGCAGCAAATTCATAGTCAGATGATTAATAATGAATCTGTCAACTTTTCACCGGAAAATCCCACAATCATAATTCATGGCAGTTAGCATTGGAATAAGATTCCGCTGAACTTATATTATCAGTATTTAATAGTTTGACATCCTTAGCATATATTGCCAGTGTCGAAATTGACTGTAAACTCTATTGGGATCATTTTCTGATACTTTTGAAATCGAATTTAAGCAATTCAGCATCTTAATTGATAATATTAATTATCTCAACATCATAGTCCTTGATCACCATTGTTAATACTAACCAATTTATTATTGGGGATATTCCCCAAAAATTTCTTGATCATGCAGAACATGACACCTCAACCCAACTAAATAGGGAGCACAAATTGGGGTATTAACATTAAATAAAGAATTGATATTAACAAACAAATAAGCAATCATCCTCTTTTAATCATTATACTAATTTTGTTAATATGTGAGAAAAATCATATGGTTAAAAATCTAACAAATAGTAACATCATCTAAATAAGTGAGAATGCAGAAAAAGCTTCAAATCAATAAATAAGCTATCCAAGGTCCTTTGAAAAGTAACAGGGGTATTACAAAGCACCTGCGGCATATGAGTAGGTTCAAATAACCCCTCACTAGAGAATAAAGAGCATTTTTACGATCTTTAAGAGCCAGTTTAATTTCCATTAACCACTAGCAAGGTCCATAGTCAAAAAGAACTTTTATCCAGACAGTAGTCTTAAAGAGTCATCAATTTGAGGTTTAAATGTGGTACTTTTTGAGTAATATCATTAAGATGACAATGATCCATAACTACTCTAAGACCTCCATCTTTTTAAGGATAAGAAGTAGAGTGAAAGCCATGGACTTTGGGAAGGCGGTAATAGTCCAGCTTTAAGGAGTTTTTTTTAATTCCACAGCAACTTGAGCCTCCTCAACTTTATATTTTTGATAAGGCTGAGACCAGATAGGGGTGTATCACCTATTTTTACTTGATGCTGCACATTTTTTATACAGAAATCTCCAGAACCATTTGCAAGTATCCACATATTCCTCAATTAGAGCCTCAGTTGCTTGTTGTTGTTCAGGAGTAAGTGAATCTCCATACTAAACTTTAACTCTAGCAATTATAGGAGGTCATCCAACCCCAGATCACGTAACTCCCCACATCCAGTGATAGATAATATTTTGTTTATAGGAGTAGGCTGCGCATAAGCAATAGAGTTGTTTTAATTTAATTACATAGGTTGAGAGGTAAGCTTTTCTAATAAAACTAGAATAGTACCATTTTATTCGAGATCAAGGATACTGGGACAAGTTAAGGCCTCCAGATGGGAGGGGTTAAGGCTATCTGAGTTCTTTAACACATGATCAGCTGGCACTTATAATTGTACTCCAGTATCAATTATAACTTGAGTTTAGGAGGGATATAATCGATTTTTACAGAGTATAAAGGCATTCCTTCTAATACACAAACTGGTAAGGAGGAAGAATAGTTTTAGGTCCAATATTTGGTATTTAAGATGAGAGATAAAGTTAGGATATTCAGATAGACAAACATGTCATTTAAGTTTGCCCTTGTCATTTGGGACATCTTTTTAGCATTAACGGTGTCTGATACCCAATTGAAAATATTATTGTCCTTATAACTGTAATAGATCAGGTGTCACCTGATCTGTACATTGCCTTGGATTGGGTGGCATTTGATCCAAATATTACCTTAATACAAAGGGTACTCAAACTCAAGGAAATCAGAGTTAAAAAGATTTGACATACCAAAACTGAAATGCATCCAAGAAAATATGATGTCAGGCTTATGCATGGCATGGATGATGATCCGGTGGGATGTGGAGTCTTTGCAAGCAAAGTGCTGGATGGTGTTTGAGAGAGCCTAGAATGGGAGTGAGCTTACTCAATACTTGCAGAGTGCTATTTATTAGGGGATGTTTTGGCCCTGAATGGCCAGTTGCGTCTTCTATGAAAAAGACAGAAAATCTGATAAAAATTGCTTGTTAACAAAAGATATTATTTTATTAAAAGTTTTATGGGATAGAAATAATGTGCTCAACGGTGAGCTTGGCGTGGCGTTGGTGACATTCTCGGCCCTTTCCTGGTTCCAGACCCTGCTGTTTATGTGCAGCGTCCTGGGGACAGTGGTGCAGTAATACATGGCAACGATGAGGCATGGCAGAAGGGTTTGAGGATGGGCTTTGACAGGCCTGTCCCTAGTATGGTCAGCGATGTGGCTCTTAATTCCAAATTCTTCATGGCATATTGGCGCGAACCTGCCTGTTACATTAGATGCAATTCAAATACTTTTTTGTCACTTTTGTGGCGGCCTCAAGAAGAGGTGGTGGCCCCAGGAGGGGAGGAAAGGTATCGTCATGTTTTGACAGTGGTAATGGTGACTTTCCCTTTTATATTTTAATGATAAGAGAGGTGGCCCAAGATTATTGTGCAAGTCCTGTGAAGGTGGAGGAGAGCCATGGATTATTTAAATCTCCAAAAGGTTGGGCGGCGTTGCCCATGGAAGCTTTGGAGAAGATTCACCAAGTGGTGTCATGGATTCATTTTTAGGCGTGGTTAGCTCAAGTGACAGGAGGAGAAACCCTTTCTCGCTGCAGATTGCGCAAATCGTGGAGGCCCTACCATCAGACCTGGCGGGGTGGGTGCAAGAACTGATTGAGGAGCAAGAAAGCCTTCCCAGATCCATGGATGAGTGTGTTGATTGGATTGACTAAGCTGCCTGTCCAGATGAGGCGCAGGACGAGGTGTGGTCAGCTTTGCTGACGGTGAGTCAGGGGCGAGGATAGTTAAAGAATATGGGCGGATTTTCTGACCTTTGTCAAAAGAAGCACGAGTATCAGATTTGCAAGCATCACAAATGTTTTGACAGGGGCTGCAAGCGGATATTTTGGCCACTATGGCGGCTGCTAAAGTTCAGAGTACGTTGTATGAAAAAATTGCATTGGTGGTAAAGGTTGAGAAACAATTGTCCTTGGCATGAAACTGGCAGGAGTATTCTATGTCTCTGGTAAGGGGCCAGTCACCCGCAGTGGCTCATAGAGGTCAAGGAGGTTGGCAGGGATCACCCAGGAATTTAGTAATTTTTTATGGAGGGTTCCGCCAGGGGAGCGTTGAGGAGTCAGGAAGAACAAGAGGTCAAGGACCCAGGAAGAGTAATAGTATCAGACCTCCTTACCTGAAAATTTGCAATCTAAGAATGCTTTAAACATTAAATCTACTTCTTCGCTTTATCCTCAGTTTTTTATTCTGGTGGATATATATTTGCAAGGTTGGACGGAGAAAGTGTTGGCCCTGGTGGATATAGGGGCTGAGGAAAACTATGTGGAATTTTCCCTGGCCAAACATTTTAAATTGGTAATGAAGAAGGTCCTGAGGTGGTGTTCGCCAACGTGTCAAGTAAGTTCCCTCAGGGTATTTGGTGTCATGGGTAGCTGTTAGCAGAACCAGTTTTGGTTCAGAGAGGGCTTCTGTGCAATCAGAAATCTGGCCCATCCTGTGGTATTGGGATGCAATGGTGGCAAAGGTTCCAGCCCCAGGTTGATCTGCCACTTAATACATTTACTTTGAATCCATTGATGGGGCTCTGGATGAGATGGAAGTTGGAAGTTAGGGAGTGGTTCCGAGTGGATGCAGAAATTGGGTGGAATGCAGGAGGTAAAGTTACCAGTTGAATATAGCAATTTGTGGGTTATTTGGTCATATTGGGAACTCGTCATTTTCCCCTACTGGTTCTTTTGCATTTTCATTCCAGTTCAAGGAAGGGTCAGAGCTTCCTGGGGGGTGTCTGGTCTACCCTCTTAACCAACGAGTGAAAGAAGTGTTGGAGAGCCATGTGAAATCAATGCTGGACAAAGGGATAACTGAGCCTTATAAGTCGCTGGTTGTGTCTCCTGTATCACTGGTGCTAAAAGCGAGTGGTGAACTATGCCCATGCATGGATTTCCGATGTCTGAACATGGTCACTGAGCCTGATCCATATCTGATGCCTTTGTAGGAGGATATTCACCCAATGGTTACCTGATGCACCATTTTTCAAAGTTAGACCTCGTGGATGCATTCAATCAGGTACCAGCGATACCAGAACATCAAAAATTCACCGCGTTTAAGTGTCATTTGGGGTTATATCAATATCACATGATACCATTCAGTCTTATAAATGCCCAGCAGTATTTCAGCGTATGGTTGATCATGTCCTTGGGTGGATGATCAGTCGGTGTTGTGCCGCCTATATGAATGATATCTTGGTGTTTTCACAGTCTTAAGAGGATCATGTCCGAGATGTCCAGGAAGTTCTGTGGGCAATTAGCTAGATGGATCTGAGATCGAAACCTTCCAAGTGTGAATTCAATTGAAGTTCAGTAACGTTCCTAGACAACGTGGTTTCTAGAATGGTTTGGGAGTATGTCTGGATAAACTGCATGCAGTACGAGCATAGAAGGCCCCTACTGATCAAATGGGGGTGCAGAGTTTTTTGGGAACATTGAACTTCCTACGTCAGTTTGTGAAAAACCTAACCCAAATGGCCTTAACTCTCACTCATCTCTTGCAGGATGTTCCGTTTGTGTGGAGAAGAAAAGAGGAGCATGCATTCAAATTACTAAAGGATAAAGTACTTACCACACCTGTCTTGGCCCATCCATATCCTGGGAGGTCATTCATGGTAGAAACATATGCTTCAAATTACGCCATAGGTGCAGTGTTACTACAGGAGGAGGAAGACGGGCTTGAAAACCCCATGTGTTATTTTTTAGCCGCAAAATGATCCTTTCCAAAACGAATTATCCAATATATGATGAGGAACTGCTGGCAGTGATGGCGGCCTTACGGGAATGACAGCACCACCTACTCTATTCCTGACACCCTTCTGTTATTCAAATGTACCATAAAGCGTTAGAATATTATTGTGCACCCAGTAAAATGAACCAGCGGCAATCTAGATGGCATGTGGAGCTAGTCCAATATAACTTCCAGGTAGAATAAAGGCTGGGTTTGTCAAATGTCCTAGCATATTGGTTGAGGCGAGATGAAGGCTTAGGATATAAGAAGGAGGAATTGGAGTAGTTTAATACAGCCACATATTTTGACTGGACCAATTAGCGATGATTGAGGATAGAGGAAGTGAGTTGGGGGTGGAAGTCTGCCAGAAGCAAATAAGGGTGGAATTTGGCCAGCAATTGAAGGCTAAGATGAAGGAGGGATGGGCGCATGAGCGCCATAGGGCCTTTATGAAGAGGCGTGAGGTGGTGACCACGATTCTTGCGTATGGGTGCCCAACCCATTGTTACAACAGGAGGTAATTCAGGTCTCTCATGATCAACTGTTGGCGGGTCATCTGGGAGTGGAGATAATGGTGGAGTTAGTGTGATAAGAGTATTCGTGGCCAGGCCCACATAAGGATGTCAAGAAGTACGTGAGGGAGCATTTGGTATTTGCAAAATCAAAACCCTCAAGGGAACCTCCATTGGGTAAGTTAAACCCACGGCAGATATCATGTGTGCCATGGAGGTCAATTAGCGTCAAGTTCATAATGGGTTTTTCAAAGGTGCAGGGGAAGGATGCGGTTATGGTGGTCATGGATAGACTGACTAAATACGCTGAGTTTTTCCCATGCACAGGGAGTTTTTTCAGAAAAAAGCACAGTGAGGATACTCATTGATGAAGTGTTCACCCATCATAGATTACCTAAGGAAGCCACTTCAGATTGTGGTCCACAATTTGTCTTGAAATTCTGGTTGAGTTCACTGGGTAATTTGGAAATCAGGCATGGTCGGTCCTTGGCGTACCAACCCCAATCTGACGAACAGATGAAGAGGGTGAATCAGATACTTGCAGTTTCTCAGGTGTTACATCTCTGACCAGCAGGATGACTAGGTTCCGTGGGTTCAGATGGCCTAGTTCACTTATAACAATCATTGTCAACTGTCAATGAGAAAAAACTCCGTTTTTATAAATCATGTTGTAGATCCCAGATCAAATGGGGGATCTGTGGGCGGAGTGTGTCAGGGGGCGGATGAGATGGCGAATACTATGGTAGATATTGGAAAGAAGCTATGAGAAAATTTGGAGTGGGAAGTGACTCAGCAGAAGCAACATGCAGATTGACAAAGAATGTTGGATCCAGCGTTTGAGCCTGGGTATTGGTGGCGCTAAGAACTATGCTGCTCCGGTTAATAGTCAAAAGCTGGGTCCAAGGTTTTGGGCCCATACCAGATCATTTGAGCCATTAATTGGGTTGCTTTTGAATTAAGATTGCCAATAGGTTCTAAGGCTCATCTGGTAATTCACACTTCCCAGTTATGGCGTTCAATGAATAGGTCCAGTTTGACCGGTCTTTAAACCCTAGGGAAGGGGATGTTTAGGAATATGAGGTGGAACGGATATTGGATGTGAGATGAGTGAGGGGCTGGCAGCAACTTCTGGTGAAGTGGAAAGGCTATCCAGTGGAGGAGGCAACGTGGCAGATGAAGGAAGACTGCATGCAATTTCCAGGGAAGGTCCAGGAGTTTTGGGCCTCACAGGGGGGTGATGTAACGGATCAGGTGGCGCTTGATCTGTACATTGCCTCAGATCAGGTGGCATTTGGTATGAATATTGCTTTAATACAAAGGGCCTCAAACTCAAGTAAGTCAGAGTTAAAGAGATTTGACATCCCCAAACTGAAATGAATCCAAGAAATTATGACGTCAGGCTTACACATGGCATGGATGATGATCTGGTGGGATGTGGAGTCTTCATGAGCAATGTGCTGGATGGTGTTTGAGAGAGCCTAGAATGGGAGTGAGCTTACTCAATACTTGCAGAGTGCTATTTATTAGGGGATGTTTTAGCCCTGAATGGCCAGTTGCGTCTTCTATGAAAAAGACAGAAAATCTGATAAAAATTGCTTGTTAACAAAAGATATTATTTTATTAAAAGTTTTATGGGATAGAAATAATGAGCTCAACGGTGAGCTTGGCGTGGCGTTGGTGACATTCTCGGCCCTTTCCTGGTTCCAGACCCTGCTGTTTATGTGCAGCGTCCTGGGGACAGTGGTGCAGTAATACATGCAACGATGAGGCATGGCAGAAGGGTTTGAGGATGGGCTTTGACAGGCCTGTCCCTAGTATGGTCAGCAACGAGGCTCTTACTTCCCAATTTCTTTGTGGCATATTGGCGTGAACCCACCCGTTACAATAACTAATTATTCATCAAAATCAATAAGGAATTTTGCTATCAAATTCAAGTTATAACAGTTATTATATAACACTACTGCAGATCTGAAATAACTAATTTCTAAAGCGCATTGGAAGGGCAGAATAAGCTCCTATGGATTTAGTATATGAAGGATCAGAAGTTCCATATTCTTAAGAGTGGTTCAGACCCAGTGTAATTTTTAGTTTTTTCATGAGCCAGGGCAAGATCACATTTCTGGGAGATACCGTGTTGATAATGGCTAAAACTTTTACTATGTGTACTAAAAATTCCACCCAAGTCAAAATCAGTACCAAAATGCAAGATTGAAAATA
The DNA here is from genome assembly GCA_022478985.1 of Massospora cicadina. Lineage (NCBI taxonomy): Eukaryota > Fungi > Entomophthoromycota > Entomophthoromycetes > Entomophthorales > Entomophthoraceae > Massospora > Massospora cicadina. The sequence goes on from JAKSZP010013785.1 coordinate 22,961, forward strand.
CCTAAGGACTAATTGTTAAATTGAAGTAGAAGATAAAACAGAAACCTAAGAAGAAATAGTATCTTTTTGACTAATCATCAGTAATATCAAGCTCACCAGGAGCATATATCACATAACAATCCTTAGAAGTATTAGAATCCTGATATTGAGCACAAGAGGTAGGTCAGCACAGGGAGCCTCTTGCCCTATACTGACTACTCTTTTTCGACTTGTCAGCTCTTTCTTTTAACATTGCTGTTTCATATGAGCAACTAGCCTGCAATAGCTGCAAGGATCCTTTTTAGGATTAAGTTTGGGTCTAGGAGACACCTCATGAACATAGGAGTAAGGGTTATAAACTGGGCGGGTGCACCCACTGTTGGGATCTCTATCAACGCCTCTTTTATGTTGAGAATAGACCATATATTACCTATAAGAGACTTTAAATCAAGTAACAACTGAGTACGATAAGCAAAAGCACTCATCACAGCGAAAATTGCAGCATCTAAAGTAATACAATCATAAGTAGTGAGAGTCTGGGCATCATGATAAAATTGCTTAGCAAATTCCCAAATCAACTCTCCTTGATTAATTTGGATGCTCATGTAGGATTGCTTTTGATTATACAGAATTTGTTTACTTCCAAATTTCTTAATAAGGGCATCCTATAAATGAAACCTGGTATGGCAAACCTTAAGATGAGGGACCATGATTTCTTGAGCAAATTTACTTAAACAAGAAGGTAATATTTTGAACTATTTAAGAATCAGACGCTCCTTAAATATCTTGCTCATAAACAAATAGAAAAGAGTGAATACTACCTTCACCTGGTTTATACTTATATCAAAGATAGGTTTGAAAGAGTTGGATTCACCGCTTAATACGTGAACGCTCAATACAAGAACAGGATCAAATTTTAAATGGTTCAGACTCAGGGATATGGACGTGAGTAGGAATCTGGTCAACTTGTTGACATTAATTGTTAAAGTCATCCTGTATGTTTTGGACCCATTAGCAATGTGGTCATTTGAAGAAGATTGCTTTAAATTATAAAATCGTTGAGAGCATTTCATCTTACTTATTCTCAAGTACCTGTATTTAGCGGTTAAGCTATCAATGGAGGCTGTAAGCATTGCAAACTGAGTTTCTTGAGTGGAATGATTAGTGTCGCATAGACAATGAGCATTGTCAACACTATCCAATAAATTGGTCAACAAATAATCTGGGTTATTTGGGTGGCCTTCCAAAGATATGAAAAATCTTTGAGCTATGGCTCAAAGTCTTTTCTAAAGCTTGAACTCTTGTTACCAATTGATTATGAGCTTTAGAGCCAGGAACTGAAAGGACTGGGAGGCCCTGAGGTGTCCTGGGGTCCCTTGAGAAATTTCAAGACCTATAAGCCCATGAGAACTGCATTGACCAACAGGTCCCAGGGATCACGTTCACCATTAAAGCCTGGTATTGCAGAGGGAGAACTAGGAGGTCCCAAAGGTCCAGGAGGACCTATATGACCAGGTATACCTTCTAAATTATTATCCACAACTTGAACAAGTTGTTGAAGTAGCCCATCTAGTTCAGAAAAGCGATTCTCATATTAGTTCCATAATTGTTCCAGTCAACCTGTTAACTCATCTTCAAGGGTAGTTATTTGCTGTTAGATAGGATTAGCAACTTCAGTAACATTCCAAGATACTTCTTGGCATAAGTACTCAGACTCCATTGTCAATTCTAAAAAGTTGACTGTGCAGTTCATTAATTTCTCACCTATTGTCAACTATGGCTTCACAATTATCATGACCTAAGATACTAATGGTCACATAGAAAGAAGATAGCTGATAATGAAACTGTTGAGTCATAGTCAAATGGCATTGAATCTCAAGATGATGTAACCCCAAGAAATGAAGTAAGTGATGAATGGCGTTATGCACGTACTTCCTGAGATACTACATTGTTCTGGCCAACCTAACTTCTGTATGTTGTAAAACAGCTCTGTTATATAATTCCATCAAGTTAAATAAAACCTTAGATGCTCATTATCAGTTAGGACGCGCACCTAGATTGATAGCTCCCTTATTATGCCCTTAACTGTTTTCTCCACATCTTCAGATTGAAATTGGTAATTGGTATGGTCAGGGCTCTCAATGGCCAAATCCATAGACGCTTGAAACGAATATCACTGATAGTAGAAGGCAACTCCTGCCTGTTAGTATGTATCTATTGCATGATGCTCATCAATTCCTCTGATGAGGGAAAATCTTTAGTAAAAATAATACAACGTAAAAATATGTTTTCACCAGGTAGCCTTGGAAGCAGACCTGTGAGGGAGAACCAGTATTAGAATTTCGCAAGAAATTAGAATATGAAGGCACCATGAAATTACAAACTCATTATTTTTGTGGATCTAGCTAATATAAAAATAAAGCAACGAAATTATTAGTTCTGTTGCATTTGTAAGTTTCAAAAAGGAGTGAGGATCTTCTTTAATGGATAAAAAATTATAGCTTTGAGAGACAAAAATAGTGGTATTCTATATTAGTTAAATTTTTAGAGATATTTATATGAGAGATTTTAGTAGTTCTTTGTAAGGATCATCACGCTTTAAAGTGGTAAGGCCTTTTCTTCTAGAGAGTCAATATTTCTTATTAATATATTTATGATTGTTAGTCTCATTAAGATTCTCATAATATATGTGATTGACCTTCTTGTTGAGGGCTTAGCCCCTCGGAATACTTAGCCTCTTCAGAATGCTTAGCCCCTTTGTCAGATGAGGCCAATACCAAAGGGTAAATCATCAATCTAGATTAGAATCGGATATCTCTAACAATTTTCAATAATCTTATTAAACTGAGAAGTCGATCCTCATTCTTGATTATAATTGACCATCTCAGGTGATTTTCCAACACTCAGTGAAAAGATTTTGGTGAAACAATATTCTATCTGGACAACCAATGGAGCTAATTTGACTCATAATTGTTTACCTTCAAAGAAACTGTCAAATAAAGTTGGATTCTCCAAAACAGGCCCCAGAATGGATAGTTGGGAAGTGTGGATCATGGTGGGGGATGGTGATTGTGAGATGCTTGTCCTGATAGAAGGGGTAGATAGTTGCAAAAGCTCAAGGACCTGCAAGATATCTGGTCATGTAGGGAGCCACAAACTGGTTGATGTGATCAGTGCTGTAAGCATCCAATCCTTCCAGGAGTTAATGGCGGAGATGTTAAGTGGAAAAATGGTTGGGAAACAAGGCAAAATAAATAACCAGAGTGGCGTCCACCAGAAACTGAATGCAGGTGATCAAAATAGATGTACTTTAAAGTTCTAAAGGCATCATGTCATGGTTGGAAAATGACATCATCCTTGGGACTGACGTGAGAGACAAAGCTGCGTGTAGGGAGGCCAAGCAGGTTAATTTGATAGGACTCCCTGACCTCAGGCATATCATAGATCAACTCTGGGTGAAGGCAAAATATGCTCAGGTTGGTCCTATGGATGCAAGCAAAGTTCAATCCTGTATGAGAGCAGGAGTGTTGAAAAGAACTAGCTTTTTAGTAGAAGAAACGGTTTGCTTCAGTTTTTAGGAGAACATAGTCTCAAAACCTGTTTAGTTTTCAAAATTTCCAGCTCAGGTCAGCTGCTCCTACAATCAATTACCCAAGTTCAGGCAATTACCCAGTATAGTGTATTGCCCAATGGAAGCGTTCACCTATTGGTGCACCTCAGCTTAGAATTACTTCCCTTGATTGATTGTCTTTCCAAAATCCCTTAGATATCTTATGTTGAGACCAATCTCTCCCATTGGTCGACTTCTCCCTATCAATAAACCCCTCGCCAAGGTCACCGTTTTCCATATTTATGATATCTTGGACAATCCTGTGTGCAGACCTTTTTGTGGAGGTCTCATGCTACTTAACCTTTTAATTCTAACTACAATAAAATTATCCGCTCGTGCACCATTGGGCCGCCCAGGTTTCCTCCTACCTGGGACGCCTATACTTTACTACTCTGTGCACCGCGTCATTTTTGTATGGTTACTCACTCTGATGATCGTACTCCTCTGCCTTATTATTATTGCTTAAGCACCCTCTTCTGGGCTCTAGTAACTTTTGTACTAATGACTAGTTCCCTAGCGTTGGCCCTGTGCACTAAGCACTATCACGCTGGGGACAGGAAAGATATAGACACTCTCCTTACACATCAACGCCGCAGCTATTTCCTAGACTTCAATGGAAAAGCTTAGATCATAGTACAACCTAAAGGGGCTGAAGTCTATAAATCTGGTGGGTTTGCATACCACCTGTGCCATACCAATGATGGCAGCACTTGCTAAGGAAAGCTCCATACTTGGCCTAAAGGCTGTAGTTCATGTTGTTCCAAGGGAGTACCATGGGGCTTCTAAGAACTAACTTGGAGTGCATGAAGTGCTGTGGTAGGTCTTAAAGGAGGACAAAGTGAATTATGGGATTAGGGAGCTAGCGGAGCCAACCAGGCGTACTTCAGTACCAGATAGAAAAATCACATGAGGTAGAGCACCTCCACTAATGTTGGGGCAGCAGGCACCAAAATTGACAACATTTTATATTTAAGCCAGAATATGGAAACGTTTGTTGTAAATTACTTTTTTAAACAAATTTTAATTCAATCAATAAACTGATCAAAGCAAAAGAGAAATCTTGATCACCCTTTCTTTTGGAATAAGTTAGTTGAAATTGCATTTCATTCATAAATTGTCAGTTATCAATTATTGCACTCCAATCTTTCCACTGAAAGTGGAGGCAAAGTTATAAAGTTCAGTAGTTTTTGAATGTAAAGTCTCTGATAAATTAAGGTGCCAGAGTATTTCTTAATGATGGAATATTGCCACCTGCAAAAGATAATATAAAGTTGGGTATTATATTAATACATTTAGTTCTCAGTATACATACTCCAAATTGATCAATGTTGAGGGTAGCAGTCAAGCATAGTTTTCATTGGAATTAACATAGCTAAATTTTTTTCAATTAGCTCTTCTCTTAGGGTGAAGGCCTGGTGATAAGCTTTGTGAAAAATCAAAAAAGTTTAAGGTCTGTAGTTGATAATGTTCAGCAGATGAGTCAGTAAGGTAAACCTCCATAGAAGCTTGTAGTTGCAGATTATATATTGCAACAGGAGAGTCTTTTAAAATCTGCTAACCTCCCACTCGCTGAGGCAAGGGTTTTTATGGAAGGAAGAAGATTTTGAGGTGGAGTCACTATTGTTCATGGCAGTTGTCAAAAGTTCACTGGAGACTCAGGGATACCTGGAGAAAGAGCATCAGAAATTTTTAAGGGTGGGGGAAAAGAATCTGACTATCTGGGCAAAAACACAGGGTCGTTGAAGACCCTAATGTAATTATTATTTATAAAATATACAATTAAAGGTAAAATTGCCTTTGATAACCATATATCTTTGATTATAGATAAATTATATCAACATCAAAAATTTGCATATTCAGAAATAATTATATTTAAAGAGACTTATATCTATAAAGGCTGAAGTACCAAATTATGGGGTAGATTCACCAGGGACTTCCTAGACAAATATTTACCCAATTGTTTAATTTAGTTTTGGCAGGCATCCTAATTTTCAAGGTAGAGGTAATTAATCCTTTAGTTTGGTATTGAACCCTGAAATCAGAAGAAATTGATTCTCCAGATCAGGTTTTAATCCTACTATCAGAGTGATCAATTCTCCAGATCAGTCGAGAATCCCAACCCTATGTCTGATAGCAAATTGTTTTCAATTTATGAGGAAGTTATAATAAAAGTATAAACCAAAAACAATGGAAACTTTTTTGTGATTAAGCCCTTTGACCGCTATGTTACTATTATAGTACTAATACCATTTTACTTTATAATTTAAACTTATTTCTTAATAATTTAGCATTTTCCATTGTTATTACTTACAATAAATATTTTATTAAATTCTAGCTTTTATATCATTTATTAGGGTACTCTTAAATTAAAGATGTAGATAAGAATATTAGGAAATGCATTACCTCAAATCATTATCAGATATAAGTATCCATTTTCATGCTATAAATAAACACTTAAAATTTGATTATTTTACTCATTTGTTACGTAAACCTTATTACTATGTGATAGTACTTAAAAACATCTATGGTTGTGACTTGACTCAGATAGAAGTGCTACCAAACTTTGTATCATTAATCAAAAATTTATCAACTGATGTTTTCTTTTTTTCAATTATATCAGAACTGTAATCTTTTATTGAACAATAATCCCAAATTTACAGGTAAATCCGCATGGACCATTCCTCCATAGCAATTAAACAATAATTTCTTTTGCAAAGAGAATCAAAGCTCCAACATTTTGCACTCAAGCAATCAGAGAAATTTTATGTGTCAAAATAATTAGCAGGGACTTTTAGCAAGTTCCCTGGTAAAGTTATGATACTTGATGTAAAAAAATGATTGTCAGTTCTTCAGAGATTAGAGATCCTGGCGAGGAGCTAAGAAAAGTTATAACCAAGAACCATATTTCAATGAGATGATTGGCTAGTTGGCCTAGGTTTTTTTAGCTAAAAAAAACATAAGCTGCTATTATGATACTATTAGGTTGTAATCAAGCTTTTAGGAATAAGCTAAGCGTCCTAAAGAGAATCTGTAGTAATTTTTCATATAAAGAACAGCAGTACACTTCTAGAGTGGAATAAAGCTATCCCCTTTTTATTATTGCTCCCTGTTTTATTTTGTTTGTTATGCATAAAAACAATCTTAAAGTTGCTTTCACATTTTATTTATGTTACTTAACCTTGTGCTACTATCTGCTAGTTACCTTACTCAAGTGAGCCTACCTGCATATTTTAATAGTGGTGCTTAATACAGTGAGTCCAATAGTTTAACTTGTCAACGTTTTTGTACCTACTGAACATTGTCAGATTATTCCATCAAAAAAGATTCACCATAATCTCTGTCAAGACATGGTGAAGTTCTAGGAAAATTAGTAAGAGGGATCCCAAGAAAATGGCAGATGAGGATCCTCCCCCTATTCACAGTAAAAACCCCTTCTGACCAGGAAAACATGTTGATGTATATAAAACTGGCAGAATGTCCAGAATTAGTACATTGTAATATGGGAAAATGACCAAATTACTCCTAAGCAACTTAGAAACATATTGAAATGCTTACTTATAGGAGACCACTTCATTTTTGCAAATCTAAGAAAAAATTTTGGCCATTTTTTCTGCAAATATAAAAAACATTAAAGTTGTGATCTTGAATGTCCTGCTCTGAATCAATCACAACTTACCTCACTAGAATGTTTAATTTAATTTATAGTATATACTGAATTATTTTGTCTTTATTACATCCATACGTCAGCTTTTTTTAGTGTTGCCCACCATGATATCAAAAATTAGCGACGTATTGAGATTTCCCAAGCCCAATAGAATGACAACCGCTTCCTCCTGTAACGCCTTAATGGCACTTTCATCAAAGTTTGATATGCTGTGGTTCAGGATCAAGGGAAAGTAGTAGAAGCACATAGCATTTTGGATCAACTTTTTCTACAGTTAAATATGAGCTTCTTAAAGTTTTGGGCGAGATTATAACTTGCAGAGAGTTGACTGTTGAATGGAATTACAACATCAACCTTTTTGGTGCCACTACAAAAAGATTTATTCAAGCAATGACTGTTTAGTATATGTAATGGTTCTGCTGTTACACCTACAGGTTCAAGTACCTAATATTGACTGCCGCCTCATTTTATATTTAAAAAGGAGCAGAGGACAAACTTGATGAATTTCTTTAAGATACGCATAGCATAAGACAGATGGCTACCGTAAACTTCCTTCTTCACTGAAACTCCAAAAAATAGATAACTTATAAACCGTTGGTTCAACTAACGTACGCCTAAAACTCAAGCTAAGCCAGACCCTTGACTCTATCATATATCAAAAAAGCTGTAAAATTTGGTTGAATCAGAAAGTACAATGATGTCTTATGCTGTACTAATAAGGAACTAATCCGTAATAATATCTTTCCTCATAGAACAGTATGAGAAGCAACCAAACTGCTTGTAATAGCTTTCATCAGAATAATTGCTTAATAGGACTCTTAGTGACGTGCTTGATTAACTTCACAGTGTCGTGAGAGAGATTGATACAGAGAAAAGCTATTTCCATGATTTAAATTCTTAAAGTCGAGATTAAAAGAGAGTTTGTTGATGTAAGATGTAAGTGTAGTAGAGGAAAGGATGAGAAATTCACTAAAGAACCTAATACAAACCAGTAAGGTGATAGACGTGGATATGCTGGTAGCAATAGTTCTATATATGAAGAATTTATATCTTTATAGGGAATTCCATATATAATTTCTGCTTTATATTAGAAGCTGCTACAGCAGAGCGTAAAATTCAGAGTATTTGAGTGCTAATATCCGCCCTTTTACTCCCCTTGTCATAGTAACTCCTACCAGTTTATTAAGTGAAACCGTTTATAACAAGACCCTGAAGCCTAAAGAGTAATAAAAACTTCTACGTCAACAAGCTACCCCCCTTAAGAAGAGATGGCTATATGTTTAATTTTTTAAATCCCGAATTTTCTGTTAAATGAGACATAATAGCATAAAGCCAAACTATTGATAGCTATCTTAGACGTTACAAAACAAAATAAACTAAGTTTTATTATAAGAGTGCTTGTAAATCCCCTAGTTTAAGAGAGATGATGTGGGGTCCAAACTCAGATCACCAGGGATTTACTATTAACATTACCACAAAATAGGCACCGCAGGTGGTGCCACACATGATGGCCTGGTACAAGAAAATCAAAGTTACAAATATTTTCAGGGGAAACATGAAGCTGACGAAATTGTTAAACCTCAAGATAATTTTAAATCTAGTGATAATTTTGGTCTAGTATTGAGCGCTTTAATCAAAATCATTACAGACTCCATTAATGATGAAATTGATCCAGCATCTAATCTGGTTGATATAAAAATGTCCTAGGTTACTAAATACCTCTTTTTGGAGGTCTGTAGCTACGCTGGCCTAAATTATCTGATAGTGGATATTTTTAATTAAAAAAAGCCAAATAATACATAAGTTGACTTGGAGAATGACTAAAATGGAATTTGTGAGATTGTTCAGGATTTTTTATTTTGGCACTAAGAAAATTTATATAATAAAACCACACTACAAATGATAGTAGTGCAGTAGCTTAAGTATGCTCATAAATTTGCTTTAAGCTGAAGGCTAGTTATATACTTTTATGGTTATTGTAAATGCTAGGCTGATCAATTATACGTATAAAATTAGCATAACAGCCCATTGAGTTGATATAATAGTCTTTTATTATAGCCGCTGTAGATATACCATCTATAAATTCATAACGTGACTTCTTAATACTAACCTAGGAATGCTTGTTCTTACCCAGCGTTGGATCAAATTATGTTTCAGATCAGAATAGGTGGCCAACTTTGTACTGTTAACCCCAGCCACTTTTTAATTGTTCTTGCAGCTGATACCAGTAATTATGACATGAGGCATGACAATACCTCCGGCTTTTGAGGTCCCCACTCAGGGGCGTCAGCAAGTGAGAAGTTTTTAAGGACTTGAGATATTTTTTGGGGGAGATTGAGGGGGCATACTCGAGACCAGCGGCGTCAGGGAAGCACTTATGGAAAGTATCAAACTAGTCCTGATCATTGGCGCAATTACAGGCTGGAACTTTGATGTTCTCCATGGCATCAAAAACCTTTCCATGATATCAAATACTATAAACGTCTCATCACTCAACGGGAGACCACAATTTCTACTACTTTCCACTATGGTGCCTCTTCTAAAAGATGCAACCCTGGAGTCTCAGGGGAGGATCATTAAGCAGGGTTGGCTTACTATTATGGAAAGTAATAAAGATTTGCAATTTTGGGGGGAAGATTCAACTATATGGCATGACTCAAATTTTTACTAGAATGCGGTAGGGGTATATCTTATCCAGCCATTTTTCTTTCAAGATGCTTTATTAGAATGTTCCTGACGTTGAACATCACAAAAGCACCAGTCTTATACTTGTTACTTACTCTTCTTTTCCCATATTTATTCTCATTTTAGCTCTTCGTGGCATCAACCAAATCAGTATTCACCTCTAGGGGTACTTTATTACTAACATTGCAAAATTCAACGGATTCCACCTTTTCCCCACATCAAGATTCCATGTTATATGAGGGTTTAAATCCACAGTTGAAAAAGAAGGGAGAACAACTGATAGAAAAATGCTGAGAATTTCCAAAAAGATAATTAGCCAGGGGCAAGTGTGATTTCCCAATCTGAGTGATTATCCAGAGTATAGCAGTTCAAAAAGATTCTTATGCATTGGTTCTCTCATTCTGTCTAGTCATCTAAGTGTGGGTGGAAGCAGTTGAATGGTGTTGTATTTAGGATATAATAGGTCGCTTGGGTGCATTAACACCTAAAATTCCAACAAATGAGAAGTTTAAAACCACTTAATTTTATTAAAAGTAATAGACACTAAAAACTAGAAATTTGTAGTTTTTTTATAGTTTAATTAAGTGTCACAGGGGTAAGGAAAGAAAAATGAACCCTCTCCATATCAGACCATTTAGTATTTAACTTTATTGAGGATTGAGGGAAATGCAACAATAGTTTTGGAATAGCTTATACTAGTCTGAATTAGATAATATGAAAAAGTAGCCTATTGAAACTCGGAAAATTCGCTTTACTTAGCTGCATGATAGATGGGGAGATATTATTTGGCAAAATGTACCCATGAGGTAACAACTTGATGAATTTCAGCCAATCCCCATTTAATAAAATTACATCACCATGGGGGACCTCTGCCACGCCTATGAAAGGGGGCGTCCCTGGTTAGGTGGTTGAAAGGAATTGGACGTTGCAGGGGGAGAAACTGCTGATGGACTCCACGATTTCCTTGCATGGTGGGGCAATTTGACTTCCCAACTTTGTGCTAATTGCCCTTTTAGTAATCAAAATAGTGTTACCCCGATTTGTTGGGTTTTACAAGAATCATCCAAGGTCTTTTGGCCAATAAGATCATTCATATCATCTAAATCACCTTTACTATCATTGGAAACTTTTAAATGTTAAACTTTTCCCTGCATTGGCCCATTTTAACCCACAACATTCTTTTCTTAGAGCTGTGAGGGCAAATATCTGAAAAATGACTTTAACAAATCTGAAAATTTTAAATTATCTTCCAAGATAAGGACGTTAACTGGGTACCACAGTCACTGATGCTCTCTTTTAGGTAGGTCATTGGCAGAGAAGGCATGGTATATTAAATGTTTAGCCAGATGAGTCGCCATTATTGTGTTGTGACAAAGAATGAAGTGGGTAGACTTGTTTAAACCGTCTATAACCACCTTATAGGCATCATACCCATCAAAGAGGTAACTCCACTAAAACTCAATAAAAAAGGACGTCCAGGAATCATCTGCTTTCTATACTGGTACCAACAAACCAGTAAGGGGTGACGATTTAACTTTATCCTATTTCAAACAAGGTACTTCTTGGTTTACTGAGCCACATGTGCTGAAACTCCTTTCCAATTATACATAAGGCATTTAAGCTCAAAGTTTTCACCATCCCTGGGTAACCCACGGTTATACCATAATTCTTCTTGTTTATTTACAAGAAAAGAAGTCTGGAGGGAACTATAAGCGTCCCTGGAACTATACCATATTATTTTTATATAATGTCTCATCATAAGATCTTCCTGATTCAAGTTGAAATTGAAGAGGATTTGTTTATAATTAAAAACAAAGGTTGAGACAAAACGACCCATCTGAACATACCATTATCCTCTATATTCTCCATGGGAAGCGATAAAAGGAGGCAGGTGATGTTTGATGGTTAGTTAGATGTAATCTTACCCAGAGAAATCACCAGTTAAGTGTTATGGAGTAAAGATATTAAGTTAGGAATAGGCCAGGTTACTACTCAATGCATCAGCTAGTTCATTCCTAAGTACTTCTGTGAACTCATGTGAGAACACAAATATGCAAAAGTCTCCTGCCAGAAAAATTTGATGCGGGTTTTTAAATGAGGCTTGTGGTAATACAATAACAGTAAATGGTCCATTTATATAGAATTTCTGTAAGGAACCATATAAATGGTGCCACCAGTAATTTGATGCTTCCAGTACTAACAGCACCTTTTTGCCATATACAGAGTAGTTTAACTCAGAGAGGATCATTTTTTGGGAGAGATACCCCACTAGATGCTCAGCTACATCTGACCCACTTGTAATAAAGTAATTGTATTAGCGCATTTTGAATCGTCTCTAGCTACTATAAGCTCCTAAAAATGGATCAAAATGGCGAAGTACAGACATAGAGAGCACAAGCGCCTCACCTTATGAAAAGCGTCTTCCATTGCAGATAACCACTGTATGGATTTCAGAGCCACTAGCCTTAAATAAGGTATGGCAACCTTTGTAAGGTTAGTAGTGATTTTTTGGATATGTGCATGTCCCCTGTAAGCTTCTAATTTTTTACTGTAGTTGGCGTGGGCCATCTAAAAATGTTTTTTTTATTTTTGTCCAGGGTTATCATATGACCCTTCTTAAACACAGTGTTGCACAAAAAAGGTGACCTGGTATTTAAAAACTTACATTTACTAGTTTAAACATTAGTTTTTTTGTTTTAAATGTTAGACAATTTGACGCACATGGATCTCATGGGGTATTTGATCTGTGGAGTAAACTAGTATATCAGTTATATTGGTCACAGCTTTTATAACCAGATCGTATAACTCTGCATAAGATTGACTATAAATTTGCAGGTGCATTATTATGGCTAAAGGACATGATTGGGACTGGAAAATCCTTCCTGGTGCAGAACGCAGTATATCATCGCTCCCTGTTTTAACACTGTTTTGGTTAAAGGTTTAGAACAGTCATACTTGGTAAAAAGTTTGGCTTTATCTATATGTCTGAATATATGTGCCACCGTAATGATGGGATGCAGGTCAGGTATGGTGACAATAATAAGGTTACCATAATCTATACAGGGGCGTTGAGTGCCATATTCACTTCCACAAATAGGAGTGGTGAGCATACTCTCTCTTTTGCTTCAAGAACTTTCTAATAAAATAAAAATATTTAAAAAGGTTTTAATTTTAACCACTTTTGCCCATGCCAAAACTAACATGTGTCAATTGGATCAAAGCCTGCTGCTCCATTGGGGCGGCGGTGCGCCATCTCCTGGCATTTATCATCTGCATCTGAAACGCCCCTGGACTGTCCCAATTAGCTCATGAACACTTCAGGTTGCTACGTCATGCCTTAGAATTTATCACCTCCTCGCATGCTCTCAGGCGGTGCTCAGAAGCCCCATAGTGCTCCCTTGAAGCAACCAGAAATTCAGCCTTCAGGTCGAGTATGGGAACCTCTTACCCTACACAAACATAACCATCATTGAGATTGTCACGGAGGTTTACAAACTACCAGTTCTATAGATTTCCACCCCATTTAAGGGCTTTTCATTTTGGCTTCTTATGTGACGCCTATGCCATGGAAGAAGCACAGCTGATTTAAATTATGAAAAAAATTTACATTTCAACTATCTTAACTCACCTGCCAATGAGGCCATACTGGTGGTCCAGTTCACCAGCTTGCCTTCCCACCTCTCCCCCCAAACACCTTCTTTATAAGATTATGGAGTGATTGGCTTTCTACAGCGCTAACCCCATGCTGCAGTTTGTGGCTCCTAATGATGCTGATCATCTCTCTGGGCCTTGCACTTTTGCGATGATCTACCCCTTCAGTCATGACACCTGCCTCACAATACCCCCCGCAATGTTATCAAATCTGACCCTGATCATCCCTTCTGGGCACACATTATAACGGCTGCACCATTTTCCCCTTGTACTTTGCTCCCAACCACTTAAAGTGCAAGTGCCTATAGCTTTCTGCTGAAGCTGCTTCCTCCACTCTTCCCTCTGGCGTGCACCCTACTTCTGATATTAAAAAATTTGCTGGGGATTGTTCCTCACTCACCCACCTTCAATTATCATAGATGCTGCTCCCACTGCTCCGCCCACTCAAGGTTCAACTGCCAGAACCATTTTTAAGCAGATGGCTGCTAAAGTGCCAGCAGATTTGTCATAGTCCACTGTGCGCGGCCAGTCAGCAGCTGCCACCCCACCAACTCCTGTTTCTGGCCCATAAGTGTTCGTATTGAATCCTTTTGAGGCTCTCAAATGGATTAACGATGCAGACTGAGCCTACAAAAATAATCCTGACTATTATTGTTTGGTATTCTTCAGGCAACCACCTTATCATTCCCCACCACCATTTCTGTCCTCACAACAGATTTCCAAATTACAAAAATTATCTATCAAAAAACTGTTAATGCATCTGCTTCCCCGCCAACTCCTTCTTCCGCCAAGACTTTTATTTGGCAATTGAGCCACTTTACGAGGGTTTTATTATACCTAAATTGCCTATCAATTTCCCTGTGGACGCCAAATTTGATATTGAGTTGCTAGCTTTTTCAGATGGCTGTACATGTGTCATTGCAGCGAGATCTTTGCTTTACAAATACAACTACCCTTAAACCATCAATAAATAATCAATCACTTGTGTGCACAAACATATAATTTTTGCTGAATACCAACTCGCCCATTAAATTGAAGCAATGCACACCGCTGGCCTCATTGATGAAGAGAGCTTTCATCTCTTTCTCCTTCTGCCCTATGCTGCTGATGCTTAAACCCCCCTTTTGACTGCCTTTGCTCGACGCCTGAAGACAGCGCCAGACAAAAATTTTCCCACCTCCTCTTCCCCTTCTAAATGGGATTCTTAAGCTAACGCCGCATCGCCATGCTATGGGTTTTTAATTTGTCTAGTAGTCTCATTATTTTCACAATGCAAATAAAGATGCGTGGAGGATCCCTCTTTTGGGGTTAAGCACCACTAGTACAAAAAATGGGAGTGGTGAGCATACGGGCGAAGTTTTATGGAAGATAAATCTCTGTTTAGTTGTTTGTGAACCAAACATTTAAAGCTTAATATTCATCCAATGTTTAGAGGTAGATGGGATAGGAATGCGAGCCAAAGCATCTGTGAGCTTAAAATTGCAACTAAGCTTAGAATGGTTAGGTAAAGCATGTGTGGAAGCCACATCAAAAGATGACTTTAACCTCTCTATTTAATAAGACGAAGTAAATTAACGTGAGCTTGAGTATAAGCGCGAGGATGAGGATCTACATATTTTTACATTATGCAAGTTGCTTGGGAAGTCATCACCAGACATGAGGGATCACTTTATCTTTCCCACATTTTTAAAGTGAGGTTCTGAGTAATGGTTGAGATTGTTTTGGATATTGAACTTTTTTACTACTATACAATTTATTATTAAATTAAATACAGCAGTCTTTTACTGCCAGGAAGTGATAAGCATGTTCTTACTTACTAATCTATAACTCAACAAAGCCTTGTACTTTCAGTGTTGGTATGGCCTAATAGATACCCGCTCTACTCATACCTTTAGAAAAGTAGTATAACTCGAGGCAATCAGCCATGTCTTGAACACTAAATTTTAAGACACATCTATGTCCACTAGAATTTAAGTTCTAATTTTACCCTGAGGGGAGAAGAGAGTATACAAAAGCACATATTAACCAGTATAACTCTTAATAAAGCATAAAGCGCAAAAATCATACCTTTTAAAGTCAGCCTTGGGTATATTAATCCCACCTGGATAATCATTTTTATCATAGAAAGTACTTTGAGATGGTTCACCACTCTTGTCACAGAAGTAAAATACCCAACATCTTTTTTAAAACTATATATCTTAAACCATATTTAAAAATTCTTTGAACCGCCTGAGTGCAGCGAATCATTGTGTTGGTCAAGCAAGGGTTTTCTTGGATATATTGAAACACTGAAGTTGTTTAGTTCTATAACCTTAAATACTTCTAAACACTATTAGAACTAAAAATATTAACTTTTGAGGAAGTTCTGTTTGTTCCAAAGAATAAATCTCGGATTTGATTGTAGACTGGACTTTGTTAGACATATCAAAAGTGGAGAGACCCCCTTTCAATAAGGGCACAATTGATTACATAGGATGAAACTCAAGAACAGTAATTATATCAGATTTTAAGCTAGATAAAAATATGGGTTTAGACTCTAGATGGCCCTCTGATTCTAACAAGAGCAATAGTGGGTCAGCATAAACCTCTGCTATTTTCAGAAGCAAAGTGATGATTTTAACTCGGTATTATAGTGCCCTCATAGTGAAAGATATTCAGCTAAATTGGTAGCCCAATGTTGGTTAGGGTTGGGGTGAGATACTATGGAAGATATGCAATCACATGATCAAAATTGGCAGTCAGAGCCCGCTATATTGAAGTGTCGATTTACTGTAAATTAAGATTCAAATGTAGAAATGATACTTTAATAATGTCAGATAAAGGTAGGGACTGGACTGGAGCACAGAATTCGTATAATAAGGCCCTTTAGTGGGAGTCCCACCTGACGGAGGACAAAGATCTCATAGAGCATTTGGAAGGAAGACAGGTTGTGTTTAAGTGCTTCCAGAATGCGTTTCAAAACTTCTACATGACTTACATAAATCTGGATGAGATCAAAAAATATAAATTAGTCAGTTGCACTGGGTGATAGTTGACATAGAAAGTCAGCGCCATAAGGGGGAGAATAAGGGCTGCAAAAATGAACAGATAAAAAATTCATAAGAAAAAGAAGCAAAAGCCTGCTTAATTTTAGAAACATTCAGAGGTTGGATTTGAGAATAAAAGAAGGGCACAAAGTTCTCAAAACAATCTAGTAAGTGCAGTAAGAATAGGGGCTCCTTAGTTGGTTTTGGTGATAAAAACGCCATGATGCAAACCAAGTAAACATGTGAAAATATGGATTGGTGTATCCCCCCTTTAGGTTGGGACCACCTAGTGCTAAAAAAAGTAAACATGTGAAAATATGGTCGTGAGAAATATAGTGACTATGAATGAATGGCTAACGCACCCTTTTCACGCTCATAGAGGGTCCTGCATGAAAAAATTTCATATAACAATGTTAATACGGTTGGTTGACTAGTTTAAGGAGAGAGCTATATCCCCCTATTCCCAGAGAGGTGATTTGATCCAAGCCCAGATCGCCAGAGAATTTACAATTAACAATAGCACAAACAGTACACTGTGGATGGTGTCCACACCTGATGACCTAAATACAATAAAATTAAGGTCAAAGGTTTCCAGGTGAAACAAGAAGGTGAATAAATGGTTAAACCTCAATATGAATTTTATTACTAACTGAGAATTGCAGTCTAGTGTAAGAACTGGGGACCACCCCCTCCATTTGGATTATGGGATAATCCCTTTCCCATCCAAATAGGGGCTAAAAAGACTGGCAGCCCCCCTCATCTCCCAGGGAGACCTCACCCATGTGGTGGACAAGTGGTTAGTCACATCTTACCCTTTTAGGATTCCGCCCCCACCCCAATTCTCACATCTGGAGAATAAATATGGCAAATTGAGGGGATCTGTATTGAGTTGGCAAAATTTGGCATCCACATGAAGAGAAGGGGGAAAATGTGATCAACAGCAACGAATCTTCTGCCTTAATAATTGACAATCCCAAACCATTGGTAACAAAGCCCAACAGGCGTGTACATTCAGCGGTAAAGTGGTTAATGTTCAGTTTTCAACAACACTCGCCAATGGCATCAGGCCATTTTAAAAGTTGTTGATAGCTCCAAACTCTCTTCAGAAGAATTAAACACTTCATCCAGTAAATCTCGCCTGGTCAAATGGATGCTAGAGCAACCAGGCCTGGGTGGGTTGAGCACCCAAAACCATTCCTGAACTCTTAGAACTTCCCTTATGTGGGGGCATTGAGAGGTTCCCATTGACTATCAGGCGCAACGCCATTTCTAAAATCGTTAACCATGGAAAATCCGCAATTTGGGCATCTGTGGATGAACTGGGAGTGATTTGGCCTGCTACTGATAATTTCAAATTTTGGTTAAATTAAGTTTGTTTTTCTCCCCTACTCGCTCAAAGCTCGCCAGGTATAGTTTTTCTCAAGGGCCCCAATCTTAGTTTTTCTAAGCAATTTTCAAATTGATCATCTATTTAGGAAGTCTTACCACACTGAGAAAATTGACAGTTGTTTTTCTATTATTAAATTCACTAAATATTCTTATGCATAAATTCATTTTTTATGTTAAAATTCAAACCACCCAATCTGATACCACTCTTCCTAATACCCAGACTCACAGGCCCTGGAGCCAAGACAGCCTGGTTTGTTTCAAGGTTACTATTTACTTGTTTAGCCTATTGGCGCTCGCTAGTTAATTCTTCCTCAGCACTTTTTAACATCGTACAAGTATTAGCACCCCTGGCATTTGGAACCGCCTCTTAAGTGTTATTAAATCCAGACTGGCAGTCCTTTCTAAACCTTATTTGCTGCTATCATGACACTAGGCCTTGGCCGCTTCAATTGAGAATGTTCCAGAATCCAATAACGGTAAAATTTAATCATTTTATAGCTTGGATGATCCAAATTTTCCTAGGTTGTTGAGTACCTCCTCAAAGAGGTCCGCGGATAAGCTGGCCTAAAGATTTATCTGGTAGAAATAATATAGGCTTGATATTAAGAAGTTGACCATCAGAGAAGATAATCTAATAATGACTTTAAAGGAAAGTTTTGTGATAGTTCAGGTTTGTTTCATTGTGGAGCTAAGCCAAATTCAGTCAATAAAACCAAAAATCATTGTTGATAGAGAAGTAGCTTAAATATGCCCTAAACTAGTCTCTATACTAGAGGAGAACGTTTCTTACTATAGTACTATTGTAATTAGTAAGTTGATCATATCCCCCAATGGAAAGTAGGCGTAATGACTTGTTCATGTTAATAGGATAAATTTTTATCTTTAAAGCCATAGATCTAAAAATACAAAATATCACTTGACTTCTTGGAACCAACTTAGGCATGCTTTCTCATACCCAGCGTTGGTCCAAGTTATGTTTCAGATCAAGCAAAATGGTAACATATTTCCTTTAGATCTAGACACTTACTCTTTGTTATTGCAGCTTAAATCATTAAGTATGTCATGATACATTGTTGGGATTTTAGACAGAGCATGTTTCTTTCTATATGTTTTAAAAAAAATTATTCAAAGTGAGCATAAATTTTGATTTAATTAACAGTTTTGATGTTTTTAGGCTTCCATGTGGGAAGATCCATATTAACAATTATGTTGATCGATCAATGGATCACTAATGGCTAATTCCATGAACATCCTTTTAACAAGTATCAGGCATGTTTGCTAACAACTTTAGAATAACAAACTTGTGGGTTTAATTGATAAAAGTTCTGTATTACGTTGTTGGAGGTACAAACCAAATAGCATATTTAATAATACAAGTCAATCAATAAAGTAAAGCTAATTTATGGTAACTAATATGAATAATTTTATCAGGTGGGCATCAAATTACCATGAGTCACCTATAATTATGATAATAAATATTCATAATAAAACACATTTTATTTTTCTTTACTAGATTTCCATTAAATTGTTTATTTTATTGTTTAAAATTTAAACAAACTGTTTTTAGCTCAGATTGTGCTTCCTGTCCTCAAATGGAATCAATTGTATCAAGTAAATACCCTCACATGAACCTTTGTAGTTACTGATTTTTAATAAGTGGTGCTTGTACAGGGGGATTAAGAGCTGAAGTTATCTATAAGAAATTATATAACATTATGAGCGGAGGATTGTCTAGTAAAGGGAGTAATGGTTAATTTGAGGGAGGTCAACGCAAGGCCCTAAAAAAAGTAAATTTGGAGTACATTGAGGTATATGAAACCACTGTCACCATTTAATAAAAGCCCACGGAGAGATTATAGAGAAAAAAGTGAAGATGTGATTGAACAACTGATGCAAAGTAGTCCAGTTGGTACTCAATGAAACTATTGGAAGAGCCTAAAGTCTTTTTTATCACCTAAAAATTATATGAAAGAAAGCAGTTTAAGCGTTTTCTTACCCCATCTCCTTCTGCTTTAGCAGGGTTCCTTCACAATTCAGGACAGCTGGAGAATTTATATTGTTAGTTATGCACAGTTATCCAATTTTAACATAAGGCTTTAGCAAGTCAGACAGCAAGCAATAATTTCAAAATTAATTTGTCATACTCCTAAATTAGCACAAAAATTTTCAATTTGCTTACTCAGCTTAATGCTAGATTTTATTGAATCAGCCATGGTCTTAATTCAAACTCTCAAAATGTGCTAAAAGCAAAGACCAAAATTTAAGCACTTGCCGCTTAACTAAAATCCATAATTTGCAACATTGTCAAGGAGTTATTAAAGAGTTTGGCTACACCCTTCAGTGAAGTTATGATAAGAACTTGTATCACTAGCAAGCCAAAGGTAGTATCACCAATTTATTGCGCATGTAAGTGACTGCCTTGCCACTGACTCTGGCATAAAATAATGAAGATTAAATCATAATATTGAGCAACATAGTGATCAAAGAAAGTATCATGAAATTTCAACTTCTTGTAAGTAATTTGAAAGCTCAGAGTCAGGCTGAAGTTAAGGGAGTTTGCGTTAAATTAAAAGGACTCAAAACTAAATCTTGGACTTTATTCTATTTAGTAAGCGGATATATACAGAGAGAGACATTTATACGGAAGTTACCATGACCAAACATAGTTCAGACATGATCAAAACATAAGATTACTTTATAATGTTAGTAAAATTCTCAGATAAAAATGCTGACTAAAATTTTTTAATGACTAAAGTGCTAGATAATACAAGACAAAAATCAGATAATGAAGGCATGGAGGTTAAACTGCAAAAAATGCGAGTAGAAATTTTCAAAATGGTTATATGAGTTAAAAGGAACTGCATGTCATCGTCAAACTAAGGATGATGGGTAGATGAGATGTTTGTAGACATATCCTCATCCTGTAATGATACCCATATTGAACACACCATGGTAGTAAATGAAATCTATTGGAGACATTAGCCGCCTACCCAGAGAGACGCCTTTCCTCCTCAAAAGCTGTCTCTAATTGGATAGAAATACCAGCAACAGTCACTCAATAATGTGGAAGTTTCTCAACTCCAAAGGTGACAGAGTTTCAAAGAAATAATGTTCCTAAATTTTTCAGTCTTTTTAAGATGACCAGGGTAGGATTTGTAGAACTCCCAAAAGGCTATTTATGATCATCTGTCTGAATATAAAATATCAAGATTTCATCCTATTCAACCTAGATTCTAATGAATTTATCTATATGGAGGCAAAAAATGCCATTATAGTTGAATTTGGAAGCCTTTAATGCATCATCAACCAAAAATAAGATCCCATGGTGTAAAAATTTACTTTTGTGTTCTTATCAGCAAACAACCCTAGTAATCTTTTTTACTGCACAGGTTCTGTTTTCTTGTGCACTTCATCGCGTTGTATAGTATAATAGATTATTGATCAATAATAGTATGATGACTATTAATTGTAGTTGAGTATGAATTCCTATATCTCGGCCTAACGGTTGGCCAGTATTCCTGATTAAATACTTGTGATGTCATGATCATAGGGATTTGTTTCCTCATTCTGTCCAACCTGATCTTTGTTGAGATTCCCTGGTGACAGTCACTTCAGTTCAACACACAGTCAGCAGCAATCCTCAATTGTGTCTCCTTCTTCTCTAGATCCCTACTCAGATCTTTACTCTTTTCTCTAAGAGTCTTTCAAATATTACACAAAGCAATAATATCTTTAAGAAGAATAGCATAATTTAAAGCAGATGATAGTTTACTTCTTAAGCTATATAATGAATAAAACAACTTAGAACTATATATTTGTAATATGATCTAATTATCTGTTTTTTATTATGGTGAATCCTATAGAATTTATAGTGAAAATTCAGTCATCTAAACCTCAGTTGACACCTCTTCGAAGAAATGGCAGCCATCGCCATTGAATCACCCATCCTCATCTCAGCAGCATTGGTCTTCCCCATACTGGCTAGGATTCTGTCATTGGACATCCTTGAGACCTAAATGGAAAGAGTTGGAAAATGTGTCCCTAACATTTTCCTCTTGATCTAAGTAAAACAACCATATTTAGGTAGCGACCTGCTTAGGTAATAAGACTTATTAACCATTAAGGCAGGTCATACACCTTTGATCAATTTTCTAGTTGCAGGCAGCTTCACTTGCCTGGCAACTTACTCCTTACATTCCCAATCAGTTAATGATGAAACCTAAACGATCCCAATTGGTACACCTGATAGTTAATCACTATCAGATGCTCCTATTTTGTCAGCAACTCCATCCAATGAGATCTTAAGTATTCATCTGGATCGATCCCTGATGGATATGACCAGGAAAATATCCCAAAATCCCCCAAACGTAGTTACTTCAAAACTTAGGCCAACCAAATTCCAATTCACTTCGCCTTAGGGAATTTTCCCATAGCAATTCCTGGTAATCTAGCAGGCTGGGAATATAGGCAAAAATACTGACACATGGTCATCCAGTTTAGAAAGGATAATACCATTAATATCTTTGCCAATAGGTTTTACCAAGAATCTAAGATACTCGCTGGGGCAAGAGCTTTCATTAATTTTATTGAATGTTTTGTAATAAAATTTTACTTTGGCCCTATAGAGATCTACAATGGGATATGATCTCAGCCTTGAAATTGGATTTAAAAACTGCACAAATGGTAGATTTATACGAATATATGAGACCACATGTGATACCCCAAACAAAAGCTATCAAAATGCCAAAACAGGCAATACAGTTAAACAGGAAAGTTCTAAACAATAACAGAGTAATCGTCAGAAATGGAGTTAGTACTAATTCATTATAGAAACCCAAAATGGCAATTTGAAAAAAGAAACTGGTTAAAGTGGTCAGAGAAGATTATATTTATTGTTTTATAGAATTAATCTTTACAGTATCAATGTGGTATTGACTACAGAAAATCAAGTGTCCTATATGTGAAAAGACCAGGCAGAATTGACCAAAATAGTATATTTCTGCCTATGCTCAAGTTCCAACTGAACTAAATCGACTAAACAGAGTAACATAACATGACTTTTTATGGACGATGCCCCTAAACCTTCCATAAATCAAGAGATTAATAGAGAGAATCATATAGTTACTTATAGAAAGAAAAAGTAACTAAACACATTATAATTAAAAAGAGAAAGCAGCCATATATGAAGCAGCTCTAAGACAGGCAAGCGCACCTGGAGCCAGATAGTAGTGATTTTGACAATGTTAACATATTAATTTAAAGAAACCATTGAAAGATACTCTCTAATATAGCTGAAAAGCTTTTACATCCCTTA
>JAKSZP010013786.1:0-46195 GCA_022478985.1 Massospora cicadina
GTATCTGCTGCATTGCTTGGCCCTTCTGCTAGACTAGTATCAATTATTTGTTGTATATACAGTTTAGTGACTACTTCAGAGGCTTCAGGTATGATAACCTTACTCTGAGAGCGAGTTACCGCATGTAAGTTTGTAGAGTCTTCATTTGGACTAAAATGGAATTCGTTCTATTGTTAAACGAATCCCTGTGGCCTGTGTATTCTTGTTGATCAGGTAGGACTGGTTTTTCTAGCACAATAGTGCATCCCGCATCTATTGTGATTGCTCTTTTCCCTCCTCCTGCACATTATTGAGAAGGACTACATTGACATTACAATGACGGAATTGAGATGAAAAGTGTCCTTTATAGTTGCAGTTTTAGCAAGTAATTTCATCATTAGCGTGAAGCCTTTGTATTTTATTTTTCTCAGTTTTCAAGGTGAATAAATATCAATATTCTTATTGGTTTCAAAGGTTTCTCATCAGAGGCACCAGGTCCTGATCTGTACCCAGTATTAGGAGGGCCTTATTTTGTGAACATTTGCGCAAATAATCAACCAATTTAGATGTTGCAAGTTTTTTCACAAAAGCAGGTAAAAAATGTTCAACAAATTTTTGGTAAGGTTGTACCACATGTTCTAGCACAATTTTACAGTCAAAATCAACCATAGCCTTTGCACCTAGGAGAACTTGCACTTCGCAATAGAATCAATCTGCAAATTCATCAATTGCTTCATCGTTCATAAAGTGAGTGTTCATAAAGTCAGATCTTCTAGTTGACATTCGTTATGAACCTCCAAATTCATAAAGCACAACCTCTTTGACTTTAGCGTAGGTTGTGTTTTTGTTGATATGGGGCATAATTAATTCAATTCACCACTCATCCAATAAGGTGATCATAGTGGCTGCTTTGTTACAGTTGGCGGCCCCATACATAGTCAATTCTAAGCGTTTGGTAAATGTGGTTATACTACCATTATTGTCAAAAGCAGGCAGGTTTGCTGGTTTGTAATTATTACTTTCCCATCCATGGTTATCGTGATTACTTCTTTTTTGGCTTGAGCCAGGCGTACTAGGACGCTGAGGCACTGCGCCATGGCCTAAGGTGTTGGGGTTGGCCAAACAACCATATTGCTAGGCATTTGTCAACGTGTCGCAGCGTCCATTTCAGTAGTTGAATTCTAAAGCTTCATCCTCATATTATTTAGGAGGCGTTTTAAGTTGAATGGTTCGTGGCACACTGGCAACACTTATCATCTAAAGATCAGATTTGATAATTTAATCTCATCTTCCCAATTGACACAATTTCAATTTTTAACTTTAATTTTGCATTTCTTCATTAAAGCTAGTAGTTTGTAGTTGCAAGGTGGAAATCACAAGATCCTTTTCCATAATTGTCCTCTTACATTGTTTTACTTCTCCATGAAGTATATTGTTTGACTCATTAATATTAGTAAAGTCCTCATTAAGATTATTGATCTGTTGATTAAGACAATCAATAGAGCGTAAATTTTTCATTTTCGCCCATTGGCCTTCAAATTGTGTGTGCCATTAGTCAGTTTTTTGGCGTATTCATCCTTCATCTACAAAATTTGGGTGCACAGTCATTAATGCTATCACAAAATTCATTGTTATGGTTTAATTGCGCCTCTTGGGCTTTGTAATTAAGCCTCATGAACCTCAAAACATTAGTGGAAGTCTGAGTGATATTGCTAACCCAAGTTTCAATAATTTCTCTTTCTTCTAAGAATTGTCAAAGATGGGATTCAATCTGTCATTTAGCTCTTGTGCTAATTCTGCTACCCGGTCATTAGACCAAGTAGCTAGATTATAGTTTGCTTCAAACTAGAACATACCTCAGCGTAGTTGGTTTATAATTGCTCATTCAAAATTGGGCTGACTGACTGTAATTGCATAAGAAGTTTACTAACTTGGTAAAGGCCGCATGATGCCAAAAAATTGTCATCTGAGAATTTCTTGAGGTGGGTTGTAAAAATGTAATTAATAATTGAATGATATTCAATAGCTTATTTAAATTATTTCAGACTTGAGCTACAATCAATTATTGATGAAAACTCTCATCCATAACACATCTTGCTGTCGTTGGTGATAAAAAAGATTGCTACTATTTTCCACAGGCCCTTGTCCCATTTGATACCCTCTTAACAACTGATGTTCAAGACACAGCTCTTCAGGTGAAATGGGTGTGTTGAGGTAGGTAATAATAGGTACATCATTCCAATTAATCTTGGACACAGTCATTTCAGTATTCCCATTGGGCCCAGTAAAGGTTTTAAATAATTGATTATGATTGTTTCCATACTTGCGTGGTCACCATCTGCAATCCCAGCCATGAGCACCACTTGTTGAATTATTGTTCTACTTTGGATGGCTGGTTCTTCTTCTGTGGTAAGGTGGAGTTTCAAACGTCTATTGTATGGCGACAATAGACCATATGGTGACTATAGTTAAGATATGACTCCTTGTTAATTACACTTGAAGCTTTATTCCTTTGTTGTTACTTAGACGATGGCACGCTTCTTGATCCTTATGATCCCATGTAAATTCCTGACTTAATACAACGTAAAGTATCAAATACAAAAAAGCTTATAAATTAAACTATAAACTTTTGGTAATAGTTAAAGATAGTTTATTGGTATCAACTTGGGAAAATTTATAGGGTTCAATGTTCACCACATCTTACCCATGACTCCTCAATTCTCAGTGGCACTTAGTCAGTGGAACATGTGATAAGTTCGTTTGAGGGTCTACAATCCAATTTACTCAGGACATCTCAAATAACTCAGAGTCAGTTTCAAACTCGGAAATAATCTCAAGACAGAATTTCTAATGCTTCTGCAAATACCTGAACTGATGCTCTTCTCAAGCAATTGGCAGCACATACCAAGATGACATCTCTAATTAGTAATTTATTTTGATCAAAAACCTGATCGACATTTGAAATAATTTTGACATAAACAAAAATCCCACATGCCTGAGTCATCCAGTCAGCTTTATCTTAAGTCTGACTAAACCAACAAAGCCCTTGAGCCTTTTTATCATAGTCGATTTATTATTAAGTGGAATTTATAGGCCGCGGATTTTAAGCTTCGCATAAGCTTAGGATATTTCTGATCCATAATCACTGATATCCAATATTATTCATAATAAATCAAGCATGATAACATTATTATGTCCTGAGGAGTGATAGCATAGCAGAAGGTTCCTGCTCCACTCTGGGTTGGGTTTTTAAAGAAACAGGTTCAAAACCAGCACAGGCTTAAATAAATTTGGCATGGTATATTTTCCCAAGGTTGACCCACCTTAGTTACTTTTTTAAAGCATTATTATGTCCCTATCAAATATATGACAATCAGATTCAGTAAACAACCTAACATACAGAGAGGCGCTTCAAAACTCAATGTGAGCAATGAGAAGGGTGTATATATAGATGGTAAGGGCTTTCTCAGCCTCAGGATGTACTTTAAGGTGGGTGGAAATGGTTGCAAGGCTGCTGCTGTGATGCAGGTCTTTAGGCCATACTTTTTGATTGCCACAACTTCTTTGAATTGCTGTATGCGCCACCCAATAGTAACGAGATGCTCTTTTTTGTGCTTTGAAAAAATGGTGCTGGGGGAGGACAGGAGGTGGCAGGCCCCTGCTAGTACTGCAACTGATTTTGCAACAGCTTTATAGTTTTTGTGACATTCATGGGAGGCAACTGCCTCTTCAGCTAGTTGGGGGTTACTTTTGAATGGGGCGGCATCAGGATGAGGCACATAATGATGAGTTGGGAATTGAGCCGCATAATCAGTATTAAAGTACATTTGAAGGGTGGAGGCCCGCCGCATTTTTATTTATGGATAAGCTCGCATGATTCATCAACATCAACAAAGTAATCCTATAGACTTTTGTTGTATAATAGGGTTAGCTGCATATGGGTTAGTTGGGGTGGGTGGCTGAGAGGAGGATTTATAATTCAATAGAGTCCATTCGGGCTACTGATTGGTGGGTACAATAGAAGAGGTTTGTTAAGATAGCTCATAATTGGTTGACTCACTGGTTGCTGTATCAACCAACTCTGGGAGAGGAGGGGGAGGATAGTGCCTCATTTGAAAATTTTTACATATCAGCTATGGGATCATCATGAGAAGAGTCAGATGTGGGGGCTGCGGCTCAGGTGATGGAGGGGCAACACCGTTTTAAATGATCCAGTTTTGGAACAGTCAGGATAGAAGGTGCGCCCTCCATCCACTCAGGCTCAGAAAGGATGAGAAGGGTTAGAAGGGATAACATTGTGAGGGGTATTGGGAGGGGATATCCATTAAACCAGCCAGATAGTCGTGAAGAGTCAGGAGCCTGAAAAACAGGTGGCTCCATTTGGGAACCACAAATTGTAGTATGGGATTATAACCATATTCCAGCAATCCAGCAATAAGTTTCATTATGTAAATTTTGGGTGTTAAGTGGGTAGGAAAACCACAAACAGAAACACAAGAGCGGTATCAGTGGGCAACTGGGTACAAGTGGTTTGAGGGGGTACCCTGGAATACTAGGGGTATGGTAGCTGCCACTGGCTTTGGCTTCACTTAAAAGGTTGAGATCAAAATACCTTTGAAAGGATGGAAGTCAATGAAGCCTGAAGGCTTAATAACAGCCTGGACTAAATCATTAGCAGCTATATCAGAATAAGGGAACAACCTGCCATATTAACCCAGAGGCCAAGTCGCATGTTGCTCTGGGGGTGTTGGGATTTCATTATGTCCACATTACCCAGCTTAATCGATTATAATTCTTCTACTTGTCTGCTAGTGAATTTATCCTGCTAATGGATGTTGGATTAAATGATTATGTACTATAGCTATTGTTTGGGTGCTATCCTGAACAAATATTAAATAATTTGCTAAGGTTGATCTATCAAATCAATACTCCAGATTTCTTAATCCTAGTAAGTGGTGATTCCCAACAATAACAAATGAATAGGTTGTCAATTCTACTATTATAACTCTATCTAGTTTCTAGGAGTCAATTTGGTTTAGTTATCAATTGAGTAAGGGGTTTATGAGTTGCTGGGCGAATAGTGACACCAGTGGTAAAGCAACTATGAGTTAACCTTTTTTAGGATTGCAACCTGCTGTTTATGGGTAAAAGTTCCATTACCTAAGCAGGTTATTTCCTGATAAGGGTATCTCGATGAGAGTTGATCAAAGACGGTGGGACACATTCTTTGTTTCAACATAGAGTGACACTGAGAATCAGTGGGAGAATCTGCATAGAATTAATAAGCAAGACCATCATTTTTTGTGCCCCTTGACGGTGATGCATCAGCTACAGCTGCCAATTCCAAATGGGGTGCCAATGAAATTTTTGGGCGCCAAATTTACTTATAAATTTCTTATTTTTTCGTATTAAAGCAGATCAAATTCAGATAAACTTTTACTAATAGGTACTTTAATAATTTATACTGTTTGCTCTTGTGATTAAAGTTGGAAAGACAAGTAGATCCTTTGTCTATAATTGTGATCTCCGAGGATTCTGCATGATGAGAAGTAAGAATAACCGCTGAACCTAATTCAGGGTTAAGCTCTACAGAAGAAACTGGAAAATTACTGAACCTGAGCTGAGGTTTAGTTCTTCTGAAGAGGGAAGAAGCTTTACATACTTTCCATAAGACCATTCAAAATTAGGACAAGCACCAGGGTGGCGTTGGACCTAAAAACCTTCTTGGCTATCAGAAGCTCAACTATAGTAGTAGTCTTTATACTTTCACTGTCCCATATTTTTATCATCTTAAGTTGATCAACGCATATACAAGGAACCTGTGCAGTTGAACAAGGTGGCTGAAGCGAGTTACTATCTAAAAAGAGTAAATAGACCACAACATTTAACAAGTGGTGCTCATTACAGAAGAGGAAGTTGAGTGCTTGCTCCCAGATCTAACAATTGGTGCTAACTACAGGGGGTAGTTTGAGTTTAAGTCATATTTAATACAAAATCATATCAATTATGTTTTAAAAGAACGAATTATGTGAGCTTTGTATGGAACTAGAAACCATCAACAAGAACGCGCTTGTTCAGTGTCACAGGCCAGTTTCACTGCATTGGAAGAATGGGTGATAAAGGCTTAGGATGAGGTCAAACAAGTTGAGAAAAATAACATTGACCTCTGTGGAAAAGTCAACTCCTTGAAGCGCAAGGATGGTGAACTAAATAAAATAAATTTTCAGAAGTCCAAGCAAGAAGCAGATCATAAATGCATATTCCAGATTACTGAAGAAATAGCATGACTATTATGATGCATAGAAAAACTGGATAATCACCAACATGATTGCGCGCAAGTTGAGGCAGCAAAAGCTGATAGCAAATTACACAAAGCTTCAGTTGGGAAGATTCCAACGCCTAGAAATATGCCTGTTCATTTGGAGCAAATTTTTAAATTGACCCCAAAGTTACTCCTATGTCAATTGAGTCATTAGTAAGGAATCCCCTGCCAGTGGAACCA
This sequence comes from Massospora cicadina, assembly GCA_022478985.1. Classification (NCBI taxonomy): domain Eukaryota; kingdom Fungi; phylum Entomophthoromycota; class Entomophthoromycetes; order Entomophthorales; family Entomophthoraceae; genus Massospora; species Massospora cicadina. The sequence goes on from JAKSZP010013786.1 coordinate 6,482, forward strand.
CAGATAAATTTCGAAGCAATCCAAAAATACCCACATTTCATCGTGACAACGCCGCTGCATTTTTCTAATTATTTAAGATGACAAGGTTTGGATTCAGCGACTTTAAAAAGGCAATGACCATCATGAACTGCATGAACACTAATTTTCAGAATCTGGTGTTAACCTATCTAAATTGGGTCAATTAGTATTACAATAAGGCCAAGGAAGCCATTATGATAGAATTTAGAAGCCCTATGCAGATTTCCAACTGCAAGCAGGATTTTAATGGTATTAAATTCCAAAATGATAAGACATTAGCAGCTTTTGCGGACCAATTCTCCCTTGAATCACAGATCCTTGCTGGTGCAAAAGTGTCAACGGATTTTGACCCAAATTGTGATGCAAGTGGTGCTTCAGCCCTATCACGATTTGCACTGAACCATGGTTTCAGAACTACTGACTCAGATGTCCACATCTCAGATGGTGGATCATCTAAAAATGCTAGGAGCGACCTTTGAAGCGCCAAACTGAGCTATCAAAGTTATCTAGACTTGAGCTCAAAAGACTGTAAAATTCGCTGAGGCGAGTACAGAGCAACAAAATTAGGTCATGATGGTGAAGAACCTGAAGTACATAAAAAAGTGGATTTATGTAGAACTACTACCTCCAGTGTGGGAGACCTGGACATTTAGCTTCTCATTGTTGGAGCAAGAGACCCAAGGAGATAGTTGCTCTAATCCAGGAGAAGGAGAAGAAAATAGTACAGATTTGTGAAAAGGGTCCTTGGTCTAGACAAGGAACAATCTGAAACTGCGCACAAACCTATTCCTCCCAACTTATTAAAGGATGATATAGATATTTCTGACCAATTTGTGGATGATGAAGCAACTGACCTGCTCTATAAAGCTGTAATATTGATGTGAACGCCATAACCCAAGCCAAAGCAAAGGGGATTGACCCCCAAAATTGTAGAGGAAGTGGCTCAACTGTATGCTCATCAATGTGCAGATGTAACTCCAGGAGAGCGCCACTTGCGCTTGGACTGGGTGGCATTTACTTTCCCTTCCAAAAGGGATTTAAAAAGGACGGCTCCCCCCATCTCCCAGGGTGATCTCAACTATGTAGTGGATGAGCGGTGGGTTATGACCTACCCTCTGAGAGTTCCGCCTCCCATACTGGTAAAGATGACTGAGTAAAAGTTATGGAAGATAATAGAGATCAGAATCATTGTCGCAGCAAGTAAAAATCAGTGTGAGATGGATGTGGTGTATCCCTCCTCTAATTGATCTCAAATTTGGCAAAATTAGGTCTCCCATGAATTTTATCCTCTCGAGTCACAACCTCAATCTGCCAAACCTCACAAGTTGAACACTCGTCAGAGAAATCAGGAATGGATGGGTGAGCATCCCAAACCCTTTCCTGACCACATGGGACCATCCCTATGTGGAATGGCCATGGGAGGCTCCCAGTACTCATTAAGAAAGATGCCACCACTCAAATCGGTGTAATTCTGACAGGACTGCGATTCAGGCATCTGAGGACAAACTGATGATGACTCAACCTGCCGCCAACGCCCTCAGAGTCAGTTTTTCATTAAAATAATTTCCCTCTAAACTTGAAGTCCTTCCAGTTTATTCCAGGCACTTTATGCCCTATTCCATTCAACCCAAAATTATTCCCCAAATTGACTGAGCATTTTTGCAATGGTCCCACACAGGAAGGATTGACAGTCATTTTTCTTTATAAATCTAATAATATCCTCTATTTACAAAATAAAAATTTTGCATATAAATTGATCTTCTCCAGTATCCAGTGACACCCACCAATGTGAATTTCAGGCTTCATAATGCCTAGGCAATTGCCGCCATTTTGGCGACTTTGCTGCCCATCTCCATTAACTGGACTTACCGCTCTTAAGACCTCTTAAATCTTCTCTGCTCAACGAAGTAATCTGCCACCAGGATCTTAGAATTTTGTGGGAGAAACATCCCCGCACTGCGCAAAAATCTACATTCTCACTGATAAATCTATCTCCACCCCCTCATGGGGAAATCCAAACCTCTCATCCAAGTTTAAGATTCTTCCACGTCCTAGACCACGGGCTCTAGGGTCTTGACATCCTGTCTTTTCGCCAAATTGCTCCTCACCTTTGTGTCCTTCTGGCGCTCATTATTCTCCTATCTCCTGGCCCATCTAAACGCCATCTGTGCAGCAGTGCGTCTAATATTCTGGCTCACCTTCTGGGCGCTCTTGCACCCCAACTAGCAGGTCAGCCTAAACTTTATCTTCCGAATCACTGACATAATTGACCATCCATTAGTTCCTGCCATTTCCGCCCTTCTCGTCAAGGTGGGTGCATCAGTAGTCACTATTTACCAGATGAACATTCAATCAGAGGCTTGCCTTCTGTTGGTTGTCTGGTCATTTGCCAATTTTGTACTCAGCTCATGGATGGCATTGGAAGAATTTCTCCATACTCAGACTACCCCGTTGACCTCCCCCTCCACCCCAGCCCACCCTTGAGTGGTGATTCGCCTGCTCCCTCAATTTAAGTTGCTAACTGGGTCCTCAACGCCCTCGCTGAGTTGCAGGTGCAGTATTAAATTGCCCCTGTTGGTTCTGCTTCACTGACAGATGCCCATAAGAGCGTTGCTGTTTTGGATGCGTTTGATGATGATGCACAGTGATGGGTATGGGCCCTTTTGCGCTCAGCCATTTAGGCGAGCGACCCCACCTCACTTACAACATTAGTTTTGGAAGCTTTGGAAGCTCCTGTGCCGCATTCTGCTCGCCTGCTCCATTAATTTTCTATGTGCGCTTTAGCTCCTAACATGGTTCACTTTAGTACAGCTTTTTCGTGAACAAGCCCCTGCAATTAATATATTTTTGGATATCCTCCAAGAAATTTTTTAGACTACATTCGATTTGCTTTCAGCCAACCACGCTAGTTGGTCCGCCCCTACGAAGACAGTGGAACAGATTTGCATGGCGGCGACTTTAATTTATGTGACCCTCTGCTGTAACACCCACGCAAGAAACAGTAACTTTATGATTTTATCGCCAATTCAAGAACAGTTTCTGATATGACGCCGATTCAGTGTTCACTTTGGTCCAGGTGGCTGACTCTGCCCCCTTGATGGACCATGTTCCACCCTGCTCACCTGTCTCTCAGTTAGCAGATGACCAACCTGTGGTGGGTGTGGACAAAACCCCTCGCCCAAAACGACCTCATTTCCTCCAAATCTTTTTCCCCCTGAATTGTTTACAATTAACACTTTGTCAGCAGAATTGTGCAGTTGCCAATAAAGAGAATTATGTCTACTTTTATTACCAATGTATATTAGGATTGGAGTATACTGGGTGTCCTTTGAGGCCTTGGTGGACATGGGAGCAGTTGGTAACTTCATGTTTCTGAAGTTGGCTAAGCAGCTAGAGCTAGACTTGGACCTGGTTCTTAAGGTGATGGTCGCATCATCAGCCTCTCAGCCATCTTTCAAGGTGCAGCGCCTGTGCCTTTTTTGGTCCACCAGTTAATTTTTGCAATCACTTTTCCACGATGCCTGACATGGCGTTTCCAGAGATTTTTTGCGTGGGTTGGTGGCGTCGTCAGCACGTGAGAATCAACCTGGATTTGAAAACTTTGTCTTTTGCCAACGCCTAGGTGGAGGGCGAGTTTTCACTGCTCAACACCCTCACAAAAAATTTGGAACCAAGGGTACATCATGACCTTGGTTTCCCCATGGGCCTTCTGCCAGATTTTCCTGGCAAGTTGATGGTCTACCTAGTAATTCTTTGATTCAGATAAGGGTAACCATCTTCTGCCACATACTAGATTTGATCTAAAGTTTCTTACAATATATGTTGTGGTGAATATCAACTTCCCATTGTACTTGCATACAGCAGAGGAGGATGACGCCCTTAATGCACGGTTAGATGACATGCTCATGAAGGGTTGGTTATTCAAGGGGACATCCTAGGCTGTCTTGCCCATTGTCTTTGCCCAAAAGGCTGATGGTTTGCTAAGCCACTGTGTGAAAAAACGGTCACATCAACAGAATCACAGTTCATAACCCCTACCCAATTTTGCAAGAACAAACAATTGTTAAGTGATCGTGAAGTCACAAGTTTTTAAAACTCAATATGGTAAAAACTTCTGATCTAATTTGGTTATCAGAAGATCGGGAATAGCTTACCTCCATCTGGGCAAGAAGAGGCATATTTATTTTCGAGTAGTACCCTTTGGGTTTAAGAATGCGCCTGCAACATTCCAAAGGATGACTGATAATGTACTGGGTGACCTCCAGTTCACCTGTGCAGTCACATTCATTGATGATATCCTGGTTCATTACACTACCCCTGAACAGCACGCTAAAGATTTAAAGGCGGTGGTGGCTGCCCTACATAAGGCGGGTTTGTTCATCAAGATGTTAAAGTGCAAATTTTACTGGGAGGTAGTGACCTTCTTGGGAAATCTCGTCTAAAAAAATGGTATGCCATTCCGCCAAAAAACAGGATACCATCCACGAGTGGCCAACTCCAACAATTAAGAAGCAACTTAGTGGCTCTAAGGCATGGTAATCTTTCTAAAGGTATTCTCCTATAGTCTCTCGCAGTTGGCTGTACCAATGCATCTGCTTACGGGTAAAAACGTTCCATTCCGTTGGACGCCTGAGTGCTAGGAGACATTTAATTTAATCAAGGAGGTGTTTTTATTGCTTCCTGTCCTCAAGCACGCAAATCCCTTTAAACCCTACATCATAGTGTGTGATGCGTCTTCTGCTGCAGTGGGGACTGTCCTGCTCCAAGAGCATGATGGGTGGAACATCACATGTTTCTAGTGCAAGTTTTCCTCTACAGAGAAATACTGGGCAAACTACAATAAGGAGTTCACAGCTGTGGCGTGGGCCTTAACCCACTGATGGTATCTATTGCAAGGTGCTCAACTCAAGTTGGATGTGCAGATGGACCACCAAGCTCTCCTATATTTCTTCAAGCTGCAGAAGCTTGTGCACTGGCTGGCCCAGACCTACCATGTCATGTGAAGCTTCAATTTCAAATAATAGTTTAGGAAGGGAGCACTGAATGTGCTCCTGACTTTTTGAGCCAAAAATCCTGTTCTTTGCCCTTCAGAATCAGATGAGGCGGACCTTGTCACAAGTATTCCATCATCTCAAATTTTGGCCATTGCTCCCCCCATTGTCTCAGTAGCATATTTAGGTCTTGACGAGACCTTAGTCTTGAGAGTTTTAGTGGCCCAGACTGTGTGCGCAGAGGGATGGAACTTTGGAGGAGCTATCACTTCCAACTATTAAGCATTCACTCTATTCTCTGGCTGAAGGGATTATCCAGTTTGGGTCGCGCTTGTGAGAGCCACCTCTCCTATGGGATGAGGTTATCCAAGCTTATCACGATCCCCCTGCAGTAGCCACCCAAGGAACGAAAAATTCATTAATTTAGTTAGGAGTACTTTAACTGGTCAGGCCTGTTGAAGGATATTCCAGCATAGATTGTTGACTGTGTAACATGCGCGTGAGCCAAAACAGACAATCAGGTAAAAATGGTCTCCTTCACTCTCTGCACCAGGCGGAGGGGCCATGAACGTCAGTGTCTGTTGAATTTATCGTCAAGCTGCCAAGCTCTAATGGGTAAACAGCAGTCATGGTAGTTATAGAACGCTTCATTAAATTTTCCTTTTTTATATCTTGCTTCTCACAATTACTTCTGATGAGAATGCCTGTCTGTTCGTGCGGCACATGTTTTCTATGGTTGCTCTACTGCAGGAAATTATTAGTGATTGCTGTACCCAATTTATGGTGTGGTTTTGGAATGGACATTTACAATTTTTAAAAATTTCGCAATGTCACTCTACGCATAACATCCTCAGTCATATGATCAAACTGAGTGGGTCAACAAACTCCTTGAACAATACCTCTGGTGTTATGTCGCAACCACTCAGGATACTTTGGCGGAAAATCTTTGGCTTGCACAGTTTTCATATAATAATGGAACTCACGCATCCACAGGTCTCTCCATATATGAAGCCACCTTGAGGTATAGCCCATCCTTTTTGGTGGTTCTGTGCCTTCGCCCAGTAGATCCAGCTGCAGGTGACCATGCTCCGCACATTTGTGCCACCCAGTCCTTGATTCAAGAACACCTGTCTAAGGCAATTAATGACTATAAAGGTTTGTGAACTAGAAACGCCTTCCAGAACATGAGATTAAAGTGGGGTCACATACATGCTGGACATGCGGCACTTGAGCATGCAGGTGCCCTTGCATAAGTTTACAAGGAAATTCTTAGGCCCTCATTTTGTAGAGGAGAATCTTGATAATGGCGCCTTCCACTAGAAGTTATCAGAGCATTGGGAGCAACACCCTGTCTTCCATGTCTTTCAGTTATCCCCATTCCAAGAGACGATTCTTCCAGAACCCATACCCATTCTGATTGAGGGATCAGATGAAGCTGAAGTGACGCCACTTTGGCTTCCTGGTGCTCACATAGATCGGTTCAGTACCTTGTTGCTTGATATGGCTACCCAGCCTATGAGAATAGCTGAGTTGGCACTTGGGACTGCGCAAACTGTTCAGAGCTTGTCAAGACCTTCCATTCTGCCCACCCCTTTGCTCCCCACACTCCTCAAAGGTTGCGGCGCTGATGGTAATCAAGTTACCTAAAGCCCTTAAGAACATTACCCTCACCCATTTTCACAGTGGTGGCGCACCCCTCTTGGAAAAGGGAAGGATAATGTAAGTCTGGTGTAACGCCCCTTGCTCCTGAACTGGGTGTCATTTCTTTTCCCTTCTAAAAGGGTCTAAAGAGGCCTGACGACCCTTTTCTCAAGAGATATCACCCATGTGGTGGATGAGCGGTGAGTTAGGCCTATTTTTTGAGAGTTCCGTCATTCATCCTAGAGTTGACAACTGAAAAATTGTTATGGCAGATTGGAGAGATTGGCATTGAGGTCACAGCAAGTAAAATCAATGCAAGATGGATGTGTTGTATCCCTCCTCTAGGCCAATCTTGAATTTAAAAATATAGGCAAATAAATGAACCTTTCCCTCCAGCATCACAACCAATACACCAAGCCCCATAAGTCTGAACTGGCGACATAGTGATAAGGTGCAGGTGGATTTGGCACCTTGAACCCGTTTCTGACCATATGGGACCATCCCTACGTGGGATGGCCATGGGAGGCTCTTGTTAATCGGTGAATGAAATACCACCACTTAAATCAGCATAATCTTGACAGGACTGCGATTCAGGAGTTTAAGGACAAACTGATGACGATTTATCTCACCACCAACAACCTCAGAATCATTCATTAAAACAGTTTCCCCCTTCACTTGAAGTTATTCCAGTTTAAATCAGACTCTTGAGTGCCCCATTCTATGTGGCCCAAAATTATTCCCCAGATCGACCAAGACTTTTAAGCAATTGCCCCACACTGGTAGGATTGACAGTTAATTTTTTTTAATAAAATTACAATTAAATCCCCTTTTTCTGATTAAATTGTTTTATATAAATTGATATTCTTCAGTATCCCACAACACCCGCTAATGTGGAATTCTAGGTTATGCAATGACTGGACAATTGTGGATATTCTGGTGATTTTTCTGCCCTTCGATGTTAACTGGACTTACCACAGTTAAAACCTCCTAAAATCTTCTCTGCTCATTGAAGCAATCCGCCTTCAGGATCTTAGCATTTTGTTGGTGGAACTGTCCCCACTCTTGACAAAAATCTGCACTCTCACTGATGGATCTATCTCCACACCCCTCACAAGGGAATCCAAACCTCTCAACCAAACTCAATATTTTCCACGTCCAAGCTGACAGGCTATGGGGTCACAACAGCCTGTCCTATCGTTGGGTTGCTCTTACCTATGTGTCCCGCTGGCACTTGTTGTTCTCCTACCTCCTGGCCCATCTAAGCGTCGTTAAGCAGCAGTGTCTCTGGAACTCTGGCTTACCTTCTGGGTGATCTTACACCCTGACTGACAGGCCAGTATAAACTTTATCTGCCAACTCCATGACAGAAGATAAAATAGATCCGATGAGAACCCAGAAAAAGTTACTTAAAGGTGAGACTAGATGAGGTGTAGGTATCTATTCCTCTAAGAACAATCAATGAATCTTTCCTGATTTAATAGCACAAATAATTCACACCCTTATTTGGCAAATAATGTTGTTATTCACTCAATAAATACCCTATTACAATACTCTGAGTTCTCATATGCAGATATAATATCTAACTGAGTTAGAGCGAAGGCAATAATAAAAAGTGGAGCACCCATCAACATTTTTTTGTTAAATTGGTATAATGTATGATAATCATACTGGATCTGGAACACTGGAAATAATACAGAATGGCCAAACCAGAAAACCACATCCTGTATAGCCTACGGTGGCTGACACTATGGTTTATATCACAGTGGTATCATCTCCCATCATTTTGTTGGCAAATCAGGATTACAACATATGTATTGGGACAGAATTTCTGAGGAAATATGTAGTGAAATGTAAAATTGAGGAGAATACCATGATCATTTTGGGGCAGACTCTGCCCTTTTTATATAAGTAGGAAGGAGAACCATCACTGAAAAAGAAGAGCATTCTTGTAAACCTGATTTACAATGATGGCATCATTCCCATTTTGTACATATTGGATGTATATAGATGAAGGGTAATGCCAAAAGAGATCTATAAAATCATGAGATACCTTTAAGAACGAAAACAATGATTACTATACTACCTGGGATACAAAATAATAGTTAGAACAGGGTTAGTTTCCCGGAGAAGTTATATGGATAAGTCGTCAGCCCATGGAGAAAATTGAAAATTGAGCCATGGGTATCTCTTGGGATAATCATGCCGTGACATGGAGAAGTAAGTGTGCTACTGGATATTATGGATGAGAAACTGATGAAGATAGCAAAAAATCAAGTCATCGCATTTCTGAATCTAATCCTGACAGCAGAGATCAGAGATTTCATGATTGCAGAATGCTAACCAAGATGGGATTATTGTTGGAAGCTGCTAAAGGCGTTAACGTTTTGTCTGATTGAGAGCAGCAGGCTTAATTATCAGAGAAGCAACAATAAGATGTGCTCAGATTATCTGAGAGATTTTGGGAGATATTCACCCAAGATGACCACGACTTAGAATGTGCAAAGAACGTAATCCACAGTCAACGCTGGGGAATACCCACCAATAAGATGAGACCAGTACGCCAGTCTAGAGCTGCTGAAGCCGTGGTCAGCGAAGAAATCAACAATATAGTTGAGCATGCAAACTTTGTTCTCTCATTGAGTCTATGGGTAAATCTGATCCTTTTTGAATAAGATGGACAGATCAAATCATGTAGTGATCAATTACTGCTGATTAGACATAAGTAATAAAAAAGAATTTGCATCCACTGCTGAAGATTGACAACTTGTATAATTACCTAGGGGATGGCAGATACTATTTGGCAATGGACTTAATTTAGGGTATTGAAAATTAATTTGCCAAAGGAGGATCAGGAAAAATGTGCAATAATTACCGCACAGAGACTTTACCAGCCTATTCAAATGCTCCACAGATTATGCAGTGCGCCGGCGACTTTCCATAGCAATGGAATCTTTTTTAAAGTTTAAAGCTATCCTACATTTTAGTATATCTGAATACGCCTACTTATTTCGCAGGACCTTCACAGACCATTTGGTGCCTTTGAAAGAAGTGTTCAAGCGCCTGGTGACAGCGAACTTGAATATTAAGCCAAGGAAATGCATTTCTTCAAGAAAGAACTTGAGTACTTGGGTTTTGTTATCAACTAGAGGGCTGCAACCCCAGCAACAGAAGATTATGGCAATAAAACGGATGTTAATCCTGAAGGTCGTTCAGGGTACTAGTATTTCTTGGGATGGTCATCTTTTATTGCCAATTTATAAAGAATTTTGCTAGAATTGTAGAGCCATTATTCCACTTATTAAAGGATCAAAAAAGAATTTGCATAAAACAAAAGAAGCACAAGAGTCTTTCAATGGATTACGCTAATATTTGATGACCAGCCCTTTCTTAAAGTACCCAAATTTCAATTTAGAATTTATCATCCAAACTGATGCTTTATTGATGGAAATTGGAGCTGTTTTAGGTTAAGTAAATGAAGACGTGGAAGAACATCTAGTGGTCTATGTGATCAGAAAACTAACGCCAGCAGAGAGGTTTTACTGTGATGGAGCGTAAATGCCTCATATTGATATAAGATTCAAGTAATTCCAAGTGTATATTCATGGAACACAATTTAAAGTGGTGACTGACCACTCGTCTTTATGCTGTCTCCATAAACTGAAGGAACCAGAAGGGAGATTGGCCCAAAGGTCTTTAAAATTACAAGCCTACAAATTTTAAAATATACACTGGGCCAGAGAAGCACATCAAAATGTTGATAGATTATAAAGATTGCTTTCTGTCTAAACTTGTCTATCATCAAGCGGATGAGCTATTTCAGAGGATGATTGAAGGCAATATGGGAACAAGCTCCAAGAAATACAAGGTGCAATTAAGAAAGTGATGTAGAACATGGAGATATATAAAATATAAACAAACAAAACGATTGACTGAAAACAATTTTTATTCCCAATATCCATCATAAAAAGTGGAAATTAACTGAGCACACATAAAGCGTCAGCCATGATTTCCTAAGAAAAATCATGGACCATATTTTCCAGTACTACTACTGGGGGGGGGGGGGGGGGGGGGGGGGGGGGGGGGGGGGGGGGGGGGGGGGGGGGGGGGGGGGGGGGGGGGGGGGGGGGGGGGGGGGGGGGGGGGGGGGTAATCAATCTACTATGATGTTGCCAACTAGCTGGCCTGTTGCGTGGAATGTTAACTCCACAAACTCATAAGAATATAACAGGATACAGGCTAGTACGCCCTGAATTTGCATGGCACACTGTTTCAATAGACGTGATGGGACCTCTGAGTTTCAGTACAGGAGGAGCGAAATACATTATAGTGGCAATAGAGATCTAGCTAAATGGGTAAAACTTAAGCTTTGAGCAAATTGGATGCTGCAAGCATGGCAAGGTTTTTCCTGGGCCAAGTTCTGTACCAGCATTGATGCCCAAAGACTTATTGAGTGATAATAGAACCAATTTTACCTCCTATGTGATACTGAGGCTAGTAAATTGATGGAAAGCTGAGAGTGGTATCCATTCTATATCGTCCAGAAACAAATGGAATGGTGGAAAAAGTTAACAGAACGCTAGCCTTAAAGCTAAGAAAAGTGGTTGTGGGGAAAGCTTCCACTTAGGGAACTTCCTTAAGTTCAGTTACCTTTGATTACATTATTAGTCATCATATGGAAACAGAGAAAATACCGTTTAATTTACTATATGGATGAAATGCAGCCTTACCACCAATTTTGTATCCTGTTATAGAACCAATATAGAGGATGAGTACTGATTGATACCTGAACAGAATAGCAAGTATAATGATTGAATGCATTTGCAGGCGATTGATACCACCTTTAAGAAAAGGATTAAATTGAAGTCAACAGATGACAAGAACTAACCAGAGATACAAGAGCACCATGTGGGGGATAGTGTAGCCTATTGTGACACCCAAGTTTTGAAAGAAGAAATAATCTGGATGTTTTGTGGTCAAGTACATTCAAAATGATTGCCAAGATGGTGACTGATGCCTATGTGATTAAGAACCTCACAGATGGAAATATAGTGAACTGGGTCCATATGAAATATCTCAAGTATTTGATCTAGGGGTTAATATGTTGCAATGTTTATGAAAACCACTGAACCTACAAAAGTTAGGTTAAGTCCTGCTATTGTTTAAGTCCCATAGGGGTGTCATGCTAGATGACATGATAGTGGGGACTAACCCCAAGGATAAGGCTGGGCGACTGGAGGCCCAGAAGGTGAAGCTTCAGGACCTCCCTGACCTCAGGCACACAATAGACCAACGCTGGGTACAAGCCAAATATGCCCAAGTTGGTACTAGTGAGGTGCCTAACGCCCAGCACCTTGCGACGGCCCAGGCGTTAAAACAGATGGTTTACTTTATTAATACTGATTGTTCAATTTGGGTATTTGAGGAACTGGGTTTTGAAACCCGTTTCTTTTATGAAATTACGCGTTTAGGTTGGATACAACTTCAATCAATTACTTGAGTGAAGTTGATGTCAGTGTATTCTACCAATTTGGATGGGAGTGTCTGCCTATTGGTGAATCAGTGCTTGGGACTACTTTGATAGACCCCAAATTACCCTGAGATGTTTATATTTGATTTTCGTGACCAACATTAATTGTTGGTCAACATTCTTAATAAACCTTTCCCATTTTCCCATTTTACTTATGTTTTCTCTAACAATCCTGTGCACAGACCTCTTTGAGGAGGTCTTGCACTACATTAACCAATCTATTTTAAATACAATTAAATTGTCATTTAGTGCACCGTTGGGTTGCCCAGGTTCCCACCAACCTGGGACGTTTACCCCTTTTCCCTCTGTGTACCGCGTCGCTTCTGGTGAATTGTTTATTATATGGATTGCACTTCTATTCTTAAGTTTTATTGATTCAGCACCCTCTGCTGGGCTCTAGTAACTTTCAAACTAACAGCTGGTTCCCTGGAATTGGCCTTATGCACCGTGCACTACCACGCTGGGAACAGGAGAGTTAAAGACACTCTCCTTACAAGGGGACCGCTGAACAAAGATATCTGGTCAAGTCCTAGGAGGGAGACACTAAATCATAGCATGTAATTAAGCCTTAAAATAGACATCTGAACCATGATAGCTGATTAAGTTAAAAAAACAAACCGCATAACCAGAGTAGGGTAAGCCAAAATGTGGATCTATGAACCTACTTATAGGCTATGTCCAATAGCAAAAAAAGACAAAAAAAGACATAAGGATAAAATACAAAAAATATAAGAAAAAAATTATAAAACCAAAACTTGAAAAAAATAAAACTATGAAAATATATAAAAGGTATTCAATTTAATCTTTATTTGTCATTATCATAAAGCATCTGGTGATGTCCCCTTATGTTATTAATAGGATCAATTCAGGTTGAAACCGGGTCTGCCCAAATAGTCCTGAGGCTCTGGAAGAAGCAAACATACAGGTAAAATCAGGACGAGTGAAACTGGGTTTTCTGGAAAAAGTCCCTAGGATAAGATTTGCTCTGATAAAAATGGAGAACCCAGCCTGGGGAAATATAAAGAACAAGAAATTGGAGAAGCCACTTGATAGGATCCTTTAAATGAAGAGGTGTTATATAACTTTGACCTGAGGAAAAAATGCTTTCCAGACTTTCTATTGGCAAGACTACCTTTACTAGGTTGGGATATCTAGTACTAAAAAAATACCCTTACTAGGCTGGCATGACATGTGGCCATGGGAACTGCACTCTGCAGAGGTGTCAGCAATGAGGACATGGAATGGGAACGCAATAGTAAGAAGGACTAACAACTAACACATTGAGCAAGGAAAGGAGATGGAACTGGAGAACTCCAATTTATACATGATGGCGACTCAGTAATAGTTAAAGCGGTATATACCCCCAGAAAATTATCACTGTTTGATAATCTAGTCAAATATAGATATGTTGGGATTTTGATATACCCATATAGCCCGCTTAATCAATTATAATTCATCTGATTGTCCACTATGGGATTCATACTGCTAGTGGGTGTAGGAGATATTAATTTTTATAAAGCCTGTTGTTTGGTGTATTATCCTGAACAAATATCAAGCAATTCAATAGGGTTGATCCATTGGATCAATACACTGGATTGAATAATCCTTGTTGAGATAAATCCTTATAATAAACAATGATCAGGTTGTCAATTTTACTATTGATAACTTAATTAGCCTTAAGATTTTCTTTCCAATTACTATCACTTTTAGTAATATGATTCGATTCAAACAGTACATATTGATAATCAATACCAGGTTAAATGAGTATGAGTAATAAAGCAAAAAGTTGGGTGAACGCGGTAAAGGGCAGCGGACCTGGACCTGCACCGCCCAAAGGTACCAAGCGCACAGGTACAAATGAAAATATCAGTAAAAACAAAAAATGCGATGTGGCGCCCCCACAGGTTTTGTAAATTTTTTGGTAAAACACTGCAGTTACATGGAAGTTTCCCCCTCGCAACCACTGTCATCAGTGGAACACAGGATATGAGTTTTCCTGGGGTAGAAACACTGACAATGTGGGAAAAGTTTGGCGAAGCCCAACATAAATTTTTCCCACATGCGGTGTACTTAACAACCCATACTATCTGCAAAAAATTGATAGAACTTGGGTTCAAAACCGCGGAAGAAGCAAATGAAGCAGCGAAGGTCAGAGTGGTACTTGACCTTCCCGGTGGACAGCATTTGGTATTGACCAAATGCATAAATTGGACAGAGTCAAGAGATATTTTTATAATTTTTGATTACCTTCTGACTACACTGGCGTGCACACAGTAGTCAAAAGTCATCTCCAAGAAGGCTTAGAAGCCTACAGAGAAATTAAACAATTTGAGATGCAAAGATTTCAGTTGATGCCAACCCTTAGCACTGGGAAGGCAATATTAAACATTTCCCCAAACCAGGAGGTAGTGGAGGATATCACAAAAATACCCACATCGCATCTATTACTATTGATGGGAGAAAGTCCCAACTATTCTGCACAGCAGTAGAGAGCGCAGCCCCCATATGCAATCACTTCCAGGCCTTTGGGCACAGGATTCATGCTTTCCCCATAAAAGAAGTCCTAAGAGAAATGGAATTTTGTGAGGAAGAAATGGGCGAAGATGACTCAGAGCACGCAAAAATCACAGATACCACACAAACATTCAACTGGAGAGAACATGGGCAATATAAAATAATTGACCTAAATTCCCCAAAAGAATGAAAAATGGCCAAACAAGCTCGCAAGCTGGCCGCAGCCAAGGCAAAGGCCTCGGTGGAATCATCCATATCACAAGAACAGATCCAGGAAGACATGGATGAATTTTATTCAATGAACTAATCAAATCCTGCAGAAAACCAAACACTCAATCCAAACAGATTGAATTCAGTGGAACCTTATTTGGAAATAAATGCAGCAAAACTGGGGTTCAGCGCACCCCCAAAATTGTGGAGCATAACCCAATCAGGAAGGAAAATCAACAATGAAATGCGCAAAAAAATAATGCGGCCAATAAGAGCACACAAGTGCACCGCAATGATAAATTAAAACCAATCAAAGACAAGAGAGGAGCATAAACAGCGGCAACAAAAGGGGCAGAATACACCCCAACTCCTACTCATGGTTATGCTCTCCGCAGCAGAGGTGCATTGGAGAGTAATGTGAGCAAGGGAGTAGGGCCGGGGGGCCCTTCTAACCGCTCCTGAGGCGCATCAGGCATCTCAGTATAGATAGGGATGCTGATCATAGCGGGACTCAAGGCTTTAACCTCCCAGGCCAAGAAGTTGAGTATCCTACAAAACCCACCTGTAGATATCCTGGCGGTGCAGGAAACCCACTGTTCACAGGGAGAGGAGGAGACATGGGAAAAAATGCTCCTCCCAACAATATTGTTTTGGTTGTAACACTTTAGGGTGATAGTATGCGCGAACAAAAACTTTATATTTATAACAAAAAATTTGTTCCTGGATGGCTGCATACTCGCTGTAACCTTCTCATGGCACACCAAAGTGCACACATTAGCCAGTGTGTATGCACCAAACTGTGCACCTGACCAAAGCAAATTTCTAACAGCCCTAAAACAACTAAATCTATCAGCAAGTACTTTCATTATGGGAGACATGAACTGCTGGATTAACCCAGATACTGACTGATGGCCATACACAATGGAGGTACCACAAGGGCAAGTGGAACTCCTTATACTAAAGGCTACTCTGGGACTTTATGATCCGCTACCAAAAAGGCTACCCCTGCTACAAAACATGACACGCCCACATGTACACAACAGTGCACTTGTCTCTATATCATGGATAGACCTGATACTCGCACCAATAATTTTACATCACCAAATTCAAAAATGTAAAACTACAAAAATTGAATTTTCTGACCATCGGCTAGTTTTGGTGTCCTACAAACTGGTGGAACCAAGTACCCAAGCACCCAGATGGTGCAGAATACGCCCAGAAAGTTTAGCTGACTCAAAATTTAAATCCTGGATGGAGGAAATATCCTCAACCCAGGATTTTTAAATACCCTTCTACTCAGACCCACTAACCCCTGGTAAAATTTCAAAAAATCAACAACTCAACAAATTAAACATACAACGTCTAGAAAACACAGGGAAGCTTCAGTCATTATAAAGCACACCTTAGCAGAAATCAACCACCTAGAAAACAACATCCCATGCACAGGGTACAGCCCTGGATTGGGTCTCAGATGGCGTAGATTTCTGCTCAGCTAAACACCCTGATCCACGAACACCAACACTGAGTTGGAGTTCAGTACAAAGCAAAAAACATAAAATATAGGGAAACTTGCTCACGTTATTTTTTCTGTCAATTCCACGCCTGGAAAAATATGATATCTTGCACACAGGTCTGACAACTGGACAATTCCATAATGAAACACCCAAAAAAGTTGAAATCGAACTGCACAGGTTTTATTTGAATTTGTACAAATCTGAACCAGTAAAACCAGATTAAATTGAAAAATTCCTTACAAGCGCACATATTGACACTGCGGCCCAAAATAATAATATAATCAACTTAATATTGTGCGGGGAACTATGGGAAGTAGTACACAATGCACCAAGAGGGAGGTGCCTTGGACCTAATGGTATTCCCTATGAATTTTACATAAAATATATGCTATCATATCTAATATTTTTCTAGCCACAATGTATAAGTGTATTATGGAGATATGCCTCCTACCTGGAGGTAAAGAAGCCTACTCTGTCACTTTATTCAAAAAAGGAGACAGACTAAACCTTTTCAACTGGCGCCCAATCTCCCTAACCAACACATATACCAAAAAGTTCACAAAAATCACGACCAAACGACTAAGAGAAATTGCAACTGACGCGCTATCCCTTCACAATATGAATTTGTTCCAGGAAGATCCATATGGGACAACATCCACACAGTTGCAAGTGTCTTCCAGTCTAAAACCTTTAGAGCGCTTGTCTTCTTAGACCAACAGAAGGCATACGACAGGGTGAACTGGACCTATCTTAGGGCCTGCCTTTGTTGGGATTGAGGGAGGTCTTAAGGTGGGTCCTTTGAAGATTACTGTGGTGGACACGCGAGAGAGGGATTTAACCTTAATAACAGGTTCAGAGGTCTTAGTTAATAGTTAGGGATTTAACCTAGGCAGGTTCTGAGGTCCCAAAAGTTAATAGTTAGGGACTTAACCACTCTGGTTCTGAGGTCCCAAAAACAAGATAATGAACTTTACAAAGAGCCTAATTAAAGGTAGAAGTGTAAAAGTTATTTTATTAATTAAATAATCATCACCTTAAATAGTGCTTAGAAGAGAAAAGATAAGATAAGGGATATAAGGAATGATCGGCATATACTCTGGTGGAATTGGGACCTGTAGGAAAGTCCCTATACTGGGATAGAAGGAATAGATAAAAGTGTGGATTAAGATTAGATAACAACTTGGAAGTGTAAAAATTCCCCAAATTTGGCATAATTCAGGTAAAGCCCCAGATTTGGTATTTCAGTTAAATTAAACTCCATTCTCAAAATTATTAGGCCATTTGGGAATTGGGCCCTTTGTATGGATATATCGACCTTCCCCTGGACAAGGCTTTCACCTAATCCAGGGAGAATCCTGAAAACGCCCTCCCCAAGCCTTGTCCTAGGGGAGTAAGTTGCGACCAGAGGGTTAAAGCAAATGGAGGGCTCAAGATTGGGAGTGTAATGAGCCCTGTGCTTGATGAAGACCAGGTTGGTGATGCTGGTGCAGAAGTTGTGGAAGTAGAACTTGATACGGTTGGCCAAGGTGTGGTTTGATTTGGAGAGGATCATGAGGCCGAAGATATCAGTGGCTGCAACATCTAGGTTCTCGCGATGGTGCTGGATGGTGTTGGCGAGGAACGCCTTGATGTAGTTGAGGTCGCAGTACATGGAAGTGGGGAATAAGTTGCTGTTGAGCAGGCAGAGCGAGAGGCGGCCAATGTCCTTGTGGGTAAGGTTGTTGGGCAAGGCGAAGGTGAGGTTTGGATGCCCAAACTTGGGAGTATCTCTGGTGATGCCTTGCTCGCATTCGCGCTTGATGGCATCAATATTAGTGGCAAGGTAGCACGGCGTAAGGCATTTGCAGTTGTTGCATTTGAACTTCGTGGTCTTGTTCCATTTTTCTTTTGCTCATTCCACTCCAGGTCCTTCTGTTTGAGGCGCCGCAAGGTGACAGGGATGGATTTGGCAGGGCTCAAATGGAGCAGCTCAAACACCTCAACTGCCCCAGTATCATAAAGCTTATAGGTGGCAAACTTACAAATGGTTGTTAAGCGCCCACTGAGACTGGATGGCAGATGAAAGGCGGCTGGCTCCTCAGGAGTCAAATTGGAAATCTGCTTGGCGATGGGCTCCAGGAGTTTGATGGTATGCTTGTTGGTTTTGAGGTTGAAGTTGAGCTTGAAGAAATCCTCCTTGCTCTCGTGCAGGTTCTCCTCATACATGTTCTTCTTGTGGTTACATACACGTTCTCCTCGCTAACCCACATCAGATGCAGCACAAACATATCATTGAGCACCTCATGTCAAAGCTCATCGAGACCAAAACAGATGATCTGCATCTCCAACTTGGGAAGCAGGCAATAGAATGGGCTGAAACACTAGCAGTTTTTGTCAGGATTAGCGTTCTTTTTAGTAATGTCTGACCCAATTGCTGGAGGGGAGCCATCAAAGTCAGAAAGTAGTAGCGTTGCCAGAAAGGAGTCATTGAGCTTATTCCCAATGGTGCAAAGGTAAGTCCCGGGTATTTTGCGTGGCGATTGTATCGAATTGCTTCAACAATTGTTTTTAAGGCTCCTTGATAATTCCTGCAGCTATCTGCCTTTGTTGTGATTTGAAATTGGGTCTCAATGTGTCCCAATTTCATTGATTTAGCATTTTTGATGCTCTCTGGCCACATTTGATTCGTCAGTCAGCACTTTTGGGCTCAAATTGGGTATGCAATGTGTTTTCACTTTCTGCTTGGAAACAGCAGAGTGGGAATTGACATTTAACGGAGGATTTTTATTATCTAAATAAATATTATTGTTAGTATTAAAATCATTTTTGTTAAATTCTGAGCATTTCAATTTGTTTGATCTTCACTCTTTGACTGGAGGATAAGCATCTCCTGAAGGTAAATCTCAGTGATGGTAGTCTTGTATCTATCCAAGAGTTCATCAACCTTTTCCATTATTTTGTTCCTTTCTAGTGTGACAATTTTAAGGTCAAAAACCGTTTTATAAATGTTAAGCATGATGTAATGAAAGGCGAATTCTAGCATGATCGCGGATCCTGATGGTCTGGGCAAATGCAAAGTAGTTTTTGGAGTAGGCGCAGTATTCAGGAGCAGATAAATTTTGACAAACTTTTAAAATGGTAGAATTGTACTCATTGGCGCACTTATCAAGCAGAACTTGGGTGACGTTAATGATTTTGGCATATGAATCCAGTCCAGTGTATGCTTGCTCATACTCAGCGAAATGGTTGGTCACCTCTAACTCATAGATAGGGTCCTTCAATTTGGATTCTTTACTCGTGGGAGTTTAATTGATTTCTTCCATATTAGTTGTTTGTCCTAAGATAGCATATTAAGCTCTGGGTGCAGCTCGGAAGGGACCTGGCAGGGAGCACCAGTTTGTTGGTATTGAGGGAGGTCTGAAGGCAGGTCCTTCGAAGCTTGCTGAGGTGGACAGGCGAGAGGAGGACTTAACCTTAATAACAGGTTCAGAGGTCTTAGTTAATAGTTAGGGACTTAACCTAGGCAGGTTCTGAGGTCCCAAAAGTTAATAGTTAGGGACTTAACCACTCTGGTTCTGAGGTCCCAAAAACAAAATAGTGAACTTTACAAAGAGCCTAATTAAAGGTAGAAGTGTAAAAGTTATCTATGAATTAAATAATCAGCACCTTAAATAGTGCTAAGAAGAGAAAAGATAAGATAAGGGATATAAGGGATGATTGGCATATACCCTGGTGGAATTGGGATCTGTAGGAAAGTTCTGATTTTGGGATAGAAGGAATAGATAAATGTGTGGATTAAGATTAGATAACAACTTGGAAATGTAGATACACCCCAAATTTGGCATAATTCAGGAAAAGCCCCAAATTCAGTAATTCAGTTAGGTCAAAATCCATTCTCAAAATTATTAGGCCATTTTGGAAATGGGCCCTTCATATGAATATATCGACCTTCCCCCTGGACAAGGCTTTCACCTAATCCAGGGAGAATCCCAACAGACTTCAAAAGTTTAAACTCATATCTGTAATCTTAAACTGGGTGATGATGTTCACAGAGTCAGCCACCATGGCTGTGCGAGGGAGCAGATTTAAAAATAACCCAGTCATCCCACAGAGAGGACTCAAACAAGGAAACCCCTTAAGCCCTCTACTTTACAATATTAGCTTGGACCCTCTAATCCGGAATACAAATACACTTCACAAGGGTTTCAATTTCTTAGCCAACCACCAGTCGAAGTGATGGCTTTCGCTGATGATTGTGTGGTGGGAATATCCAACAATCAGGACGCTTGCAGAATAGAGAAGATAATACAAGATTACTCAGCCATAAGCAACGCATCACTTAACACTGAGAAAATGGAAATTAAACTCTGGGGAAATATTAGACCCATTGGACGCCATCTACCCAGGGCCAACAAACTAATACAACATCAAGACTCCTCACCAGACATATGAGGCGAAAATCAGCAATGACCCCACTAAAATTCCCTTCACCACCAAACCAACAGCTGGACCTGTCCGTAACTTGGGGTATGGTTAGAAGCAGGAGGTTACTCCAACTTCATGATGGAAAATCAACTTCTAGAAAAAATAACAAAACGCTTTGACTCCTTACATGGACATCAAACAGGCCTAACAAGAAAGGTCACAGTAGCAACTCTATGATTCTATCAATCATATGGTTCATGGCCCATGCAGTTGCTTTCTCACCGTCCTTCTTCAATACAATTCACGCCCTATTACAAGGATGGCTCTGGTCCAACCACAACCCCCCTGTACGCCTTGAAACCCTATTTGGCTCTAGAAGGAATGGAGGTATGGGGCTTACTAGTTATGTAGAGCAAGCGACCCATATACTAGGATCCTAAATAACTCAGGTGACTAGCCCAGTTATTCCAGATACACATTGGGCCAGAACAGCAAGATATAGATTTGCACGAGCACTCCAATTAGGAAACCCAGATCACCCAAAAACATTAATCAAGTATCTGGAATCCCATCCTACAGCTGCAGGACCACACGACACACCTGCACATTTCAAACAAATACTCCTAGCCATGAGAAGAGCGACGTGGCAGATCCACATAAGCAACCAAACCATTCACCGAGGACGCACAAGGCTAACTCACAGACAGGAAATCAATGACCAAATAGTCACAGACAATATAATATGCAGAAATTCGAATACCATAGACAGGATAGATTACCTGGACCATATGGATATCTTACAGCCTACAGGCTCAAAGAAAGAGTATGGAGATACACACATCACCCTCTACTCCAACCCAGGATAAGAGAACATGTATGGAGGTGCGTGAGGATAGTATACTGCACAGCAGAACAGGCAAATGCCACTCACTCCTCACTAACAATATGTGGTCAGTATGGAAGCCTAGCCCACCGTTTAGAACAAATCCCAACATCAGTGGCTGTATGGAAAGAAGCCATGCGCCTATTCCGCCAAGAAAGTGGACAACCATTCATTCAAGCTAGGAACATGTTCTCTAAAAACATGAAGTCACCTATCCACTCATCCCTCCGGGTGTTAATAGTAGCAATAGCACTATGTATGATCCATACAATAGTACTGGAGTCGTTTACAGGAGCAGCGCCTACAATCCAAGAAGCCATCAATCGTTTCCAATGCCATATATTGGAACATTTCCAAGAATGGCTGTTTGGACACATGACCCCCATAACAGAAGGACAATCAACACATGGTTCCCTATATGGTTCCCAAAAGTTGATCTTTTCCTTCACACATGCTGCATCTAAAAATAAGCCAGCATAATCCCCCCTACCGTCCTAAACTTGGTGATCCTGGAGACAACAAGAGGGGCCTCGAACTCTCTGGGGTATTTTCTAATTTTTAAACTTCATTAGTTTATTCCCACTATATTGAAAGTGCTTGTCCCCTGGTCAACCTCCATGAATAAATAAATAAAATTAGCTTTTAGGAGTCAATTGGGTCTAGTTATCTATAAAATAAGGATTTATGAGTTGCTGGGCGAGTAATGCCACCTGTGGTAAAGCATCTTTTGAGTTAAGCTTTTCAAGATCGCAGCTTGCTGTTTATGGGTAAAGTATCATTACCTAAGCAGGTTGTTACCTAACAAGGGTATCTTGATAAGAGTTGATCAAAGACATTGGTACACGTTCTTTATTACAACTCATAAGAGTTGCACTGAGAGTTGGTAGGAGAATCTACTTAAAATCAATAAGAAAGATCATTATTTTGTGTGACCCTTGAGGGTTAATACATTGGCAACAGCTGCAATTTTCAATTGGGGTGCCAACAAAGTTTTGGGCGCCAAATTTATTTATAAATTTCTTTTTTATAATAAAGCAGATCAAATTTAGTTAAACTTTTACCAATAAATACTTTTATATTAGACTGTTTGCTTTAGTAAATAGAGTTGGAAAAGACAAGTAAATTGTTTGTCTATATTTTATTGTGATCTCTGCAGTTTCTGCGTGACGAGAAGGAAGAATAACCGTTAAACTCAATCCAGGATTAAGTTCTAAAGAACTGATGTAGATAATACAGAACCTGAGCTGAGGTTTTCTACTGAAGAGGAAAGACCATACAGAATTTTAGAATACTTTTCAAGAATTAGACAAGCACCAGGTTGGCGTTTGACCTAAAAACCATTTTAAAAATATGAAGCTCAGATAGAGTAGTAGTCTTTATACTGTTATTACCTATATAAATTATTATCAATAAGTTGAACAACGCATATACAAAGAACCTGTGCAGTTGAACAAGGTGGCTGAAGCGAGTTACTATCTAAAAAGAGTAAATGGACCACAACATTTAACCAGTTGTGCTCATTCCAGAAGAAAAAGTTGAGTGCTTTCTCCTAGATTTAACAGGGGGCACAACTGGGACAACAAGGTATCGCCTGGGTTTGGATAATGTTATAAATCAGCAGTATTCTTTTTTAGTACTAGATGGTCCCAACCCGAGGGGAATCAGCAGTATTCTAGAGATAAAAGAAGGGTTTTTGCTCAGGGTTCAACCCACTAAGCAATAGGACCAACAATATGATGATTGTCATCCTTAAAACAACAGAATAAACTTGTAATAAATATGGAGCACTATCTACCACAACACTCTTTTATTTAATATATTAAATACAGTAATCCTCACTGTTCCACTCACTTCTAAATTATTAACAACCTCCTCTTGTTAATCATCTCATCTCGCAGATATCTCAGTGACATTGAATGATACTGCTTCCTTGGCTTAGTAAATTAATTCCCCATATCCCATTGGTTCCTTCAATTCCATCATTTGTTAATTTCACAATCACCTAATTTGAGGCGATTTCCCAACAACCCAATTTTACCTCATCTTGAGGCGCTTGAATAATCATAACTCATATCAAACTTGGCGGATTCTATCCATTCCGCCATAACATCTTAGGGCTTATCATCCAGTCATAACATAATCATGACAGATAAGATTCTAGGCTAAGTCCTTAGGTGGGGAAAATTGACCCCAAAAAAATGAGAAGAAATAGCAGAGTCCTCCTAAGCACATTTTAGTGATGGCCAAAAAACACTAAGAGGGGGTGCACCACGGGTTGGGACCATCTAGTACTAAAAAAAAGAGGGGGGTGCACCACTTCACCATGAGGTGACAGTGGGCATTGAGTGCATTGATATAATAATATAGTTATGGTGACAACAAGTGTAGCTGTTTTTACTAATTTTTATATATGTTTCAACCAAAAATTTAGAGAAACAAAAAAGAGTAGCCTAATAATTTAATTGAGGCCTTGCTCTTGTTTTCCCTTAAATGAGTTTCGCCCCAACTAATCTCTCTGTTGGTGATCTCCTCAATAAAGGGACTAACTTAAAATAATACATATTTATACCTTATGTTACATTTTGTTGGCCCCACGTTATACCTCCTTATGGAGGTATCATGGATTTGTTCCATAAGGACTAAGTCAAAAAAGCTGTAGTGGGTTTATGTGCACCAATTTTAGGGATAGTCTTATCTTGGAGATTAAGAAACTCTCCTTACACTGTTTGCATAGCAATGCGAGCATCAAAATTTCTCATTTTTACCTCCAGCCAAGATTAGTGCCTCTCAATAGAACCAATTGGTGAGAACTCCAACAGTTTTATTGAAATTCTTTTCCTATAATCTCTTGCAATTTGCCAGTCATACACTTGGGGCTACCAAATAATCTCATAACCAAATTATTTTCATTGCTATATGACCAATATATCCTCTGTAAAAGGGGGTAACTGTAAGTCCAGGGGAACGTCCCCTGTACATGGATTGGGCGATCTTCCCATTTCCGAATAAAAAGGGTCTGAAGAGGGTGGCTGTACCCCTCATCACCCAGGGTGACCTCTCCCACGTGGTAGATGAGTGCTGGATAACATCTCTCCCTCTTTGGATTCCTCCACCAGTACCCATGCTCAACTCAGTTGAACTCGTCCACTGGATTAAGGAAATCTGCGCTGAGATCACCAAATAAAAGTCAATTGGTCCAAGGCTGATGGTAATCAAGCCTGACGACCAGAAACCACATTTTAAAAAAGATATAAAGATTAAATTACCGGCCATAATTGCCAACAGTTTTTATTCAGCCAGAAGTGCGATCATCAAAGCTAACCCCCTCTCAAAATTGTTGTGGATGTTCCCTGACATGTAGATGGTATCATCAGAAACTATCAATGACAGTTCAAAGCCAGTATATGGCAAATCGGGAGTTGCAGCCAATGTAACTCTTTTGACTGAACAAACGGCCCAGTGACCAGGAACGGGCGGGTTGGGCATCCAGAACCTGTTTCCAACCATTTGGGACCACCCCTACGTGGGGTGGCCCTGGGGAATTCCCGTTGCTTGTCAGGTCAGACACCATTGCACCAATTGACAGAAAAAGAAGTTGAGGCTCAGTTCAGGCATTTTATGTCAAAATGACAGCAACTTGGCCTGCCACAGAATCCTCAATGTCAGTTCCCATTGAGTTTATCTACTCCCTTCCCCAAAAATATGCCGGTTAGGTCAAACTTGAGGGACCCAATCCCTGCTTGTTCCCACATCAATCTAACATTATTTAATCAGTTGCATCACACTGAGAAAATTGTTGGTCACTTTTCTTTAATTTCCTTTCAATAAATTTCTGCCTTATCCTATCAATTTTTACTTTATTTATATCCTTCTTGCCAAAGTCCCAATGGCTTTACTCTGGTGGCCTGTCAGTCCCTACTCGGATGGACATTACCAGTTATAATGATTACAATAAATCCCATCATTGTCAACTGGATTCAATGATCAAAATACTTCTGGCAATTCAACCCCTTATTGTGACTATCCGCCAACAATATACTGGGATCTTGTGGCCTTACATCCACCATTTCCAAGTAAGGATCTGCCCCCTTGTCTCCTCAGTTGTATTGAACCCACCCCCAACAACCCTGTAGAAACTATCCCAGTGGTACCATCCCATGCAGCGAGACCCCCAGTGTCAGGGTTGCTTTCATCTGGTTCATTTTTGGGTTTCTTTTCACAATTATTCTAAACCAACGAGTTATTATTTCCCTATTTATGGCTCCATAAAACGTTGTACATGCAGCAATGCCCCTGTCATTCTGGCTTGCTTTTTGGTATTCACACATCCCAATTGACAGGCTGGTCTAAACTTCTTCTGCCATTTTTATGACATTGACAGATTATGACAATTGGTGTCCCAGCAATTTATTTCAGTGATAGCTTTCTAGTTGTTGCTTCATCTGAACATAGTCATCTTGAATAATATGAAAAACGCTGGGATTACCCTGATGGAAGGTTGGAAATCTTGAGATACCCCAAAAAACATTAGTTGCTACCAGCTCAATTATGATATTAGTAGTGAAGCAAGCCATTCTAGAACCAGTTGGAGTGTTTTCTGTGTTCATTGCCGAGATGGTGATAAAAAAATTAGGCATAATCCATGTGTGATGAACGCCTTCCAAGTTACTTTCTTCTATTAAAGGTCCTTGCCAACAATCCAGTCTCCGCCTGAAAATAAATATATTTATGGTATTCAAATTCTTGCATTTGTTTCAAGAATTGTCCATGGATAACCATAATAAGCGATTTTGTCCATCTTCAGCTTCAAATGTGACCTTGAACAATAATAGGTCCTTACCAATTTGGTGTGTTTCCTCTCTAATTTGAAAATTCCTGAAAATCTATATGGGTTTTAATAACAAGGTTAGTCTATTTTTCCACCTTGTCAATTTTTTTCTTTCACTTTTAATTAAACTGGCCTTTGTCTACAACATTAAAGTGTTCTGGTTGGCGCTCTTCAGCTCCTTCCATAACTTCTTGATATCTCTCTGGATGGAGGACATGTATTCATTGTTCTTCAAATTTCAACTACCCCTGTAGTGAACACCGAGTGTTAAATTTTTTGGTAAGTATTACACAGGTTCAAAATTGTTGCAAAAGAAAGGAGATACCTTGATTTATGGAACAACTAGCTATTCAAGTATTCTTTATAAGTGGGTCCAACTCCACTCAGGTATACTCTTACAGATTACTTGAGAAGTTAGACAAGGGAAACTATTCCTTCAACCTCTATAAAAGAAGTAATATAGTTAAATATTTAATCTGCTAAAATTTGTTTTTTGTTAAAGATAATGGGGTTTTTTATGGAGTAGTTGATGCTCAACATCATAGCTGATGCGTGGAAGAGTCATTAATTGCCCTCCACAAACTTTAGCCCATGGGGTTGACATCTTTGCATAGTGGTTTCATTGCCTTAATCAGCTCCCTGTAGGGCAACCTTTTTTGGTTGCAGTCATCTATTGGTATCAGGAACCAATCACCAATTTCTAGAAGCCACGTTGCCTAAGTTGCTCTTACAAACTACCATTAGAATAAATAAAAATGCTTTTATATCTTCAAAAATGCCCCTAATTTTTTAGTGCCTCAACCTAAATGATTCATGGTAGGAATTTGATTATATGATATTCAACCAAAGAAATATGTACCTAATAACATTGCTGTCAATACTTTTTTTCTCGTTGCAAACACTTTTGCAACCCATTCAAATCAAGACTAAATCTAGTTTGATAATCTCATAGAGGGGATTAGTCTGCGCCCATGTCTGGGAGCAGTTGGGCAAGCAAGGCAAGAGGAGCAGGCGGAAGGCCCGCGGCCTCTAACATTTGAAAACGCCCCGGAGAATCTGGCGGAATAGAAAAAAAATCTAAAAAAACTGGCGGTCACAATTTCCCTGGAGATACTCGTGTGGCAAGCACAATGCAACCAGTACATCAACACGTCACATTCCCAGCCACTTTCGTCGGTGGAATTCGGAGTCCGTGTGTATCTGGACATCCAAAAAATGGCCCTATGGGAAAAATTTTGTGAAGATGTACACAAAATTTTCCCAACCGCGGTGTACGTTGCACCTCACTCCATGTCACACGGTTGGCTGGACCTAGGTTTTGAAAGCAAAATAGCAGCAGACAAGGCTGCAGCGGTGCACATAGTGGTCGACCTCCCTGAAGGGCAATGGGTCATCAAACTAAACGCACCAGATGGACAAAATCAAACCAAATTTTCCTCACGTTTGACTTTTTGCCTACTATGGTAAAATGTGACATTTTGGAGCAACACCTGAAGGATGGTCTCGCCATATATAGCGAAATACAATCTTTCGAAATGCAATGTTTCACGCTGATGCCACACCTGTGCACCGGCAAAGCCATTGCAGTTCTGACCCCAACTGAGGAGATCATGAAGGACCTAACCCAGATCCCGTACTCCACCTTTATTGATATCACAGGGCACACCACCCACCCATTCTGGGTAACCGTGGACAGCGCGCCCCCATTTGCACCCACTGTGACACGTTCAGCCATAAGGCACATGTGTGCCCCATCAAAGAGGGCGTTACATTCCAAGAGCACCCCTTGGCGGCCATGGCCAGCGGGAGAGGCGCACTATGAACTAACCGCAAGCACCAAAGAGGCTTTCTCATGGGGAGCACAAGGCTGCTACCTATTGGTAAAGCCCATCTCCCCGCAGGAGCGGAAGAAGGCCAAGCAGGCCCATAGGACCGCGGCCAAGGAAGCGGTCAAGGTCACCATCACCATCCCACACTCACAACACCAGGAGGACATGGAGACCTTCACAGCGGAAGCAACTTGGGAATCCATTACCCAATCAGTTTGGGAGGCCCAAGCTGAATGGGCCACTCAATCTGAGGATCTGATGGGAGATTCGATCTCACCCAATCGCTGCACCCAAGCCCCAGTTGAAACTGACTTGGGACCTATCCCAACTGAAAATTTTTTTTTTGCCCCACTCGACGGTGTACCGAACTTATCCGCACCGCAAAAAATTTGTCCGACGTTGGGAAAACAAAAGTGAAGGCCAAAGCCAATGCAACTCTTTCTGCAAAAATTAACAAAAACCCTGATAGCATTGCTGCTAATACCCACGCTGCTGTGAAAGCCCGTGGGGACCTGGAAGAGGCTGGTGGGCCAGGGGGCCCACCCCTCACACCTAAGGTGCGATGGGGGAAACCTTCACTCTAGGGATGCTGAATATCGCCGGACTCAAGGCCTCCCCATCCCAGGCTAGGAAACTGAGTTTTTTACAAAATAATTTACCCGTGGATATCCTGGCCATCCAGGAAACCCACTGTCCACGAGGTTCCGAGGATGCTTGGAAAACAATGCTCCTACCATCCCTATCCTTTTGGTCAAAGCACTGTGGGGTGCTAATTCGGAAAAACAATTTTTTCAAATTTACATCTTCAGAAACATTCCTAAATGACTGAGTGCTCGTTGTCACCTTCTCATGGGCTGATGTTGCACACACAATCGTCAACATTTACACCCCAAACGGTGCACAAGAGCGTCGGGTTTTTCTCGTTGGTCAAATCCCTCCCGCTACCCCCCAATTCTTTCCTAATTGGTGACATGAACTGTTGGCTAACCTCACCAACGGACCAGTGGCTGCCCTCACCCCACGCCCCACAGGGTCATGTAGAACTACGCATTCTAAAAGCCACCCTTGGGTTAATGGATGCACTGCCACAACATGCCCCACTGCTCAAAAACATGACGCGTCCCCACGTCCACAACGGCCAATTAAGGTCCATGACCCGCATTGACCTTATTCTAGCGCGGCGAAATTCCAACCCCACATCTCCCACTTCAAAACAACGAAAATGGAATTCTCCAACCACCGACTGGTCTCAATAACATACCACTTACCCATCACAGTTGCAAAGGCCCCACATTGGTGCAAAATCCGCCCCCAGAGCTTGCGTCGCCAGGGTTTTCCATGTGGGTGGAAGAGGCAACTTTGGCAAAATCATTTGTTGCACCATTTTGCGCGGACCCCATTTCCACATGGGCAACTTTCAAAGAAGACACCATCCGCCACTATCGCCATCTCTCATCCAGATGCTCATGAGCCACATCAGCGGTTATATCGCGTGCGCTGGCGGAATTGGCCCACTTGGAGTCCAACATTCCAGCCTCAGGATATAGCCCTGCATGGGGCCAGAAGTGGGCGGAGGCAGCTGCCCACCTCAACGCACTTGAAAGGCAACACAAACATCGGGTTTGTGTCCAATACAGGGCCACACGTATCACTAAAGGCGACAAGTGCACCGCATACTTCTTCAAAAATTTTTTTGCACCACGCCAGAGCATGGCCTGCACACAGGTGCGAAGATCAGATAATTCTATTGTGGACACACCAGCTGAAGTGGCAATCGAAATGCAAAGATATTACTCTGAGTTATACTGAACAAAACCAATTCAGCTGGCTGAAAGGGCGGAATTTCTTGACAGAGCTCATATCTGCACCATTTTTTCCGATACCCGGAAATAATGAATTTAATTACTCCGAACAAATTATGGACTACCATTCGCGGTGCGCCAAACCAAAAATGCCCAGGCCCAGATGGCATTCCATATGAGTTCTACAAAAAATATTTTAAATATATATCCCCATTGCTGCTAGCCTCACTCAACCAAAGCCTGTTGGAAACGCGCCTCCTACCAGGAGGACATGGGGCTTTTACAGTCACACTCTTCAAGAAAGGGGATAGGCTAGACTTAGCCAACTGGCGCCCCATTTCTCTAACAAACACAGACACCAAAATTTTAACAAAAACATGGCTAACCGTTTAGGGACTGTAGCATCTGCCACCATCTCTCCAGAACAATTCAGTTTCATCCCCAGAAGGTCAATTTGGGATAACGTGCACTCTGTGGCTAATGTGTGTCAGTCCACAGCCTCTGGGGCACTTGTATTCTTGGACCAACAAAAGGCCTATGATAGAGTAAACTGGGAATACCTTAGGGCCTGCCTCCAACAATTCCGCCTACCTCCCCGCTTCATTAACTGGGTGATGCTGCTCACGGAATCTGCAACAATGGCTGTGCGTGGCCCAGGTTTCCTAACGAAAGTAGTCCATCCTCAAAGGGGCCTGCGACAAGGGGACCCCTGAGCCCACTCTTATACAACTTCAGCCTTGACCCACTACTGCGAAATGTGAATGCCCAACTCACTGGGGTCCATGTGCCAGGCCAAACCCCAGTCAAGATGATGGCATTTGCAGATGATTGCGTGGTGGGGGTGTCTATTACAAAGATGCACGCGCGCTTGAAACCCTCATCCAGGAATATTCCCGGGTAAGCAACGCGGCACTGAACGCCTCCAAAACCGAAATCATCCTCCTTGGTCGGTTTCAGAACTGCTGGGCCCCAGCAAGTAGTTCCCAACCCAGCCCAGCTGCTCGCCCAAGTCCACGCCTTACTAACTCAAAACACACCGCTCCACTGGTGCTCCCCTTTGTGCCGCGACTTACCATTGGACCGGTACGCCATCTGGGCATGCGGTTGGAGGCAGGAGGATACGCGTCAGCAGTAATGGAGGGCCATATACTGGACAACGTGACGAAGCGAATCGCCTCTCTCAGAGCCCACCCTACTACCCTCACTGGCAGGGTTGTTCTTGCCAACTCTATGCTCCTATCCAAAGTCTGGTTTGGAGCCCACGCCATCCCCTTCTCCCCAAGCTTCTTCAAATCCCTGTATGCTTTGCTACAAGGTTGGCTTTGGTCAGGCCGCCCTCCACCAGTATGGCTAGAGGTCATGTTTGGCCCTCATTATCATGGTGGCATGGGCCTACTTGACTTCAAAGCCCATGCCGCCAAGATCCTAGGCACCTGGATTGCGGCCGTCACTGCTCCTACAATCCCATCCCAACACTGGTCCCATGCGGCCTGCTCCAACTTCTCCCAAGCCTTGGGCCTCAACAATCCATCAAACCCCCACTCCCTGATAAAATACCTCGCATCACACACATCAGCCACAGGTCCTCACGGGACCAAAACCCACTTCAAACGAATCCTACTCTCCATGCGAAGCGCAGAGTGGAGAATTCGTATTAGTGGACATACAACCCAAAGAGGCCGCCCCTCTCCTCAGTTCACACAAGAGGTACAGGGGCTACCCATCCATGATGGCGTGATCCCCATTCGACCCCAAGTCCTATCCAGGGTGGACTACCTGGACATTATGGACATCCCTTATTCCACTGAGACCCAAAAGACTATCTGGAAATATGTACACCATCCTCTGTTGCAGCCTCAAGTCCGCTCCCATGTGTGGCGCTGCCTGAGGCGGGTGTATCGTACAGCTGAGCGCTCTAATGCTTTACACTCATCCTGTGTCGTGTGTGGCTAGTATGGAACGCTGTTTCACCGCTTGGAGAAGTGCCCCACCTCTAAAGTAATATGGCGCGAAGTCCAACATCTGCTAGGCCAGGATCAAACACATCCCTTCAGTCTGTCAAGAGATATGTTTGCTTCATCAATGGCCTCCCCCTCCCACCCTCCCTTCATGCTCTGGTGGTTGCAATCGCCATGTGGACTATCCACACGACTGTCTTGGATGCCATCGCTGGATCCATCCCCACCCTCCCTGAAGCTGTCCACATATTCCGGTCTCATTTGGTGGATCACTTTCAAGCGTGGATGTTTGGATATCTCCCACCACGTCGCCGGCAGCTGGTCTCCTCCTGGTTCCCAGTCTGGTTCATCAAATCAGACCCCTTCCTCCACACGTGCTCAATAGTGGCTACGCCCCCTACACAAGTTCCCTCCCCTTCCCATAAGTGGCGTTCCCGCTGGCAACAAGAGATAGCATCGCTTCTCTGGGGTGCCTCACCTGGTACTAAGTTTTGTCTCGTCTGAGTCATATTCAGAAGTGTCCGTCCCATGGTCAGCCTTCCCCACAATAAATTTAAAATAACATTGCTGTCGAGATATTTGTTGGGATTCAACCTGCTCCCAATCAATTTAATTTGAATTTCCCTACCTCTGATACCTCTCCAAATTTTCCTCTCACAGAGCATTATTTTCCATCCCCTAATCAATTTTTTAAAAGAAAGCCTGCCATTGAATCCCCACCTGATAAACATCAGGATTCTGAAGATCTTGCCAGTGGAGGACGTCATTATCCTGAAAGGATTATGAGGAAAACCTCGCATATAAATATCTGCGCCTTTTCTTAAGCAAAGTTACGTTTTTATCTCTAATTTGTTCTTATTTTTACTTATTTATAGAGCCTCTGTTCAGCAAGCTCCTCTCCGGCTCAGCTTCACCAGTTTTTATTACAATAGGTCCCTCGTCACCTAATCTCAAGATTATAGCAAGTTACCAGCCCCTACATTTAGGATTCCCAGCTCTCCCCACTGTCTGCTCTCTGCAGGATGTTTTATTCCATCCATTTTGGTATTCTTTGGATGAACTATTGTCCTTGGCTACTCTATCCCAACAATATTAAATTAAATCCTGATCATAACTGAAATGGGATTGAATACTTATGTAAATTACAATTAGTCAATTAGTCAGTAATTATTGCTAATTGATAGATTGTAAATTAACAATCTTTGCTAAGCTTAAATTATAAGCTAGATTAAATGCACCAAATTATTAGAATGAATTAAAGCTTAATCAAGGATCAAATGGATAATGTGGTCATATAAAAATTTCAACACCTAAAAATTCCAATTGGTACAGTTCCAAATATCCAATGGTCCAGGTTGGCTTCACTTCACTGCAATGACATCAGATCTTGATGCACAACTACCATTAAGGGTGTTCAGTACAAGGTTTTTTACATGCATCAAATGTAAAATAGCTCCATCTAACTCAATATAGACAAAACTAATTGTGTTTGGGTGTATATATTCTGAGACCTTTTATGATGAACAGATGAACCAAAAATCGTCAAACTTGCCACAAATACTCTATAAATTCTAGAAAGAGTCATGGCTACTTTTAGAAACTCCATAATTTTAATAAAAAGTTATGTGTAAGATTTAAAATAACCTAAAAGGATATAAAAGTAACTATATATTATTTTGGCTGAGAGTTTTTGGTACCAATTTTTTATTCTAAAGATTCATTGGTTTGGCTAAGCGGTTGGTATTTTTTGGTTAATTTTGATAAAATTAATTGTTTTTTGTCAAGTAAATGTTGTTTTTAGTTAATTTATAGGCTAAACGGATTCATATATGTAATGATGATTTTTAGTTTATTAAATAGGTAATTGGTTTTGGTATGAGGCTGATAGTTTTTGGTTGAATCATTAAGCTCATTGGTTTTATATATATAAATAGTCATCTTTGGTTTATTTTGAAGAAAAATTTGTTATGGCTAAATGTGATGTTTAGTGAGTTATTGTGGTTAATTGGTATTGGATAAGTGGTTGGTAATTTCTTGTTGATTTTATAGCTAAAATTGAGTTTATAATAAATAGTGATGGTTTAGTTAATTTTATTTTCTGTAAGGCCCGAGGGCTATGCTATCAAGCTGATCAGGGACATGCTTTCTTTTAAGTTAAAAAGGGGCTCAAACCTTAAGGCCCTACCTCTCACCCACATTTTTACCCTGGCATAACCTGTATAATAGATGGGTAGCTGCTGCCCCTCCCAGCTTGCCATGTTCCTTACTTCAATCTATTCCCTTATACTAACCTATCAAAAACTCAATCTGTAGGGTTTTACATGTTAAATCATACAGATCTCTGCAACATAGGATTTTTGTAAGACCCACATCATGGTCCCCAATCCCCATATCCATCACGTGGCTCAATCATGAGCCATTGCAAATGTAAAATTATTTGACACCTGTGGCAACCCTAGGTGAAAATAATATATATAAAAACATCAAAATTGGAGAATAATCAAAAAGAAAAAGGTCAAAAATGTGGATCAACCCCACAACTGAATTCAAAAACCGTCAAAAGAATTTAGACATATAAACCTTACCAAAACAGCCTGAGGGTAGCGTAAGGATTTTAACCCCTGCTGCTACTACAGAGAATCAATTGAGGCAATATTTTTATTACTAACAAATTCAATTCTGCATTAAAGCCCAATTTTTGCAGCTTACTGATCCCTCCCTAGCACCACAATATACCCAGCATCCCGCTAATAGTAGGGTGGTGGGTTATTTATTAGATTGATTTTCTTTAAATTTCTATAGAAATTTCACAATTTGAATTAAAATTTAAATTTTAAAACCACAAGTTGCTACATAAAATTGTAAGAGACTATGGAGGATTTTCTAGTCCAACCCTCTAAGTGTAGCAGCTTAGCAATGGCAAGAACACCCCACCCTCACCTCCACCTAGCAAAACCCCAAAAACCTTTTCCACCTCTCTTTTGTTGTTCCTTAAAGGTAGTTTGTCTCCCTGAAGTCTGGTGTAAGGATTTTAGGAGCCCAAGTTGAATCAAGGTTGCAAACTGGCAGGTTCCTATCAGCCAACATGGGAACCAACCAACTTCTGTCATTGTCGCCCTCAAGCCCTCTAGTTGATGAGTAGAGAACCATTTTTGCGAATGCATCAAAAATGACTTTAGTGGGCGTCATTATGCACAGAAACCTTTAAAAGATGACAAAATGAAATTGCGTGATGGGGAATGTTTTAATAAAAATAAAACAAATTTTAATGAACAAATTAGGCCAGTACCCTACAAGTAAGGGCACTGTCATTTTATATAGGTAAAGTATTACTATTTGCAACGCTGTATTTGGGTTCTGCGTCTCTTGTGTTAGCATCTTCTCCAGCTGCAGGTTCCATAGTTTTCTTTTTGGGAGGAGATGTTCAATTTTCTTGTTAGCGCAGGAACTGAGGTTGGGGAGGTGATGGGGCATGCCATGATTGTTATATTAAATGGCATGATTTATGGGACAGATTGTAATAATAAGCCTGGGTATGAGGAGGTAAGAAGACAAACTTGGAAGGCCTGCCTGACTTGAAGCATACCCTGGACCAACGCTGGTTAAAAAAATTATTCTCAAGTTGGTCCTGAGGGTGTGCAGCTTGGTCAGATGAGTGTTACATCTGCGAAGTTAAAATGCACCAGCTTTTTAGAGAAATAAATGGTTCATTATAGTTAGTTGGAGAACGGGGTTTTAAGTTCCATTTAATTTATAATGGCGCTAAATATTGGAAATTTCAGCACCAGTAAATCACTTAAGTGAGGGCTTACTAAAGTTACATCATGACAAAGGATGGGAAAGTTGCATTTATTGATTGTTGGGCGAAGTACTTTGCATGATGGATGATGAGTCCCACCAATTGTTTATTAATGATTTTTCACGGCCAATTTTCCTTGTTGGTCGTCTAGATAATAATAGATCCCTCATTAGTTTTATATAAAGCCATGTGCATTTGTTTGGTACTGTTTGTTGACCCCACTGTGGAGATCTCAGATAACAAATTCTATATGCCCCTATCCCTGGGCCCTTTTGGTACCATCCTCCTTTGCAAAGCCATGTTTTCTTTTTGTTAGCAAGTTTTTCCTGGATTGTTGGGTGGGCCCTTCCACACCATTTATCAGGAACGTGAGCTTTATAGACATTCTCATAACATTAGATGACCAACCCTTCTATTGTACTAATGAAATTCATCTATCTGGGATTTTCTCTTAATAGCGATGAGGTGTGTTGGCTGTGTACCATGGTTCAGATGCTTTTGGCCAAAGCATTATCATTCGCTTTATTGGTGAGCCATCTTAATGTTTCTCTCTTTACTGCTCGCGCTTTATATACCACCCTTTCTGTTATTATTTGGTTTTTTTAGTCTAAGGCCAATTTGCTCAAGCTTCCAAGTTTCCCACCACTTCTTACCGCTATTATAAAACCAGACCTCACTTACCTTCTCCTGGCGTTGAGTGGATGCGTCAGCTTTTACATGGGGCTCCTGTATGGGTTTTCAACTTTGGTCAATTGTGTCATGGATGTCAGAGGCGACAGAGAGTTTGGAGAGCCTCCTGGAAGCGAAGCAACCTGGTTTTTCTGCTTTCCAAACCTTCCATTGGTCATTTGTGCACCATAGATTTGAGCGCAATTGGTGCGCTTATTTTAATGAATGTTCTTGGGTATTGGCCTTACCTGTGTCTAGTTTAATTTAAAACGTCATTTTTCTGGCCCATTGATTCTCGCGCAAGGAATGCCCTGGTATGGCAAGCTCCCCTGCCAATTTCAGTCATATGGTTGATACTCTTTGTGGTGATTTCCCCATCCCAACCAGAAAGGGGCCAGGTAATTGGTGTAAGTCCAGGGGTACGTCCCCTGTGCGTGGATCAGGAGATCTTCCCATTCCCAAATAAAAGGGTCCAAAGAGGGTGGATGTACCCCTCATCACCCAGAGTGACCTCGCCCACGTGGTAGACAAGAATTGGAAAATGCTCTCCCTCTTTGTATTTTTCCCCCATTACCCATCTCACCACGGCTGAACTTGTCCTTCAAATTAAGGAAATCTGCAATGAGATCACCATTTTGAAGTCGATTGGTCCAAAACCAATGGGAATCAAGTCCAACAATTGGAAGCCACATAGCCAAAAAGGGACTAAGATCGTATTATTGGCTGGAATTACTAACAGAAATTGACTTAGCCAGCACTATGATCGCTGAAGCTAACCCCCTTTCAAAATTGTTGGGGATCATCCCCAACGTGCAGATAGTATCATTGGAAACCATAAATGACATTTCAAAACCCCTATCCAGCAAATTGGGAGTTGCAGCCAATGTAACTCTTTTGACTGAACAAACGGCCCAGTGACCAGGCACGGGCGGTTTGGGCATATCAAACCCTTTTCCAACCAATTGGGACCACCCCTATATGGGGCGGCCCTGGGGAATTCCCGTTGCTTGTCAGGTCAGACACCATTGCACAAATTGACAGAAAAGAAGTTGAGGCTCAGTTCAGTTGTTTGAGATCAAACTGAAAGTGACTTCGCCTGACACCAAATCCTTCGATGTTGGTTCCCATTGAGATTATCTTCCCCCTTCCAAAAAAAATTCACCAGTTAGGTCAAACTTGAGGGACCCAATCCCTGCTTGTTCCCACATCAATCAAACACTATTTAATCAGTTGCATCGCACTGAGAAAAATGTTGGTTGATTTTCTTCATTTTCTTTCAATAAATTTCTGCATTATCCTATCAATCTTTACTTTATTGATATTTTTATGGCCAAAGTCTCAATGGCATTACTCTGGTGGCCTGTCAGTCCCTATACCAGATGGGCTTTAACAGTTTTGATGATTAATATGACTCCCACCATTGTCAACTGGATACAACGAGACAGACACTTCTGGCTTTCAAGCCCCTTATTTCATGTATCAGCCACTAATATACTGGGACCTTGTGGCCTTATATCCACCATTTTTCAAGCAAGGATCCGCCCCCTTGTCTCCTAAGCTGTATTAAACCCACCTTCCGGTAACCCTGTAGAAACCATCCCAGTGGTACAATCCCCTGCAGCAAGACCTCTAGTGTCTGGGTTTGTCTCCATTTGGTTCTTTTTTGGGTTGCTTTTCACAATTGCTCTACACCAATGAGTTTTTGTTTCTAATTCGCGGCTCCATACAACGTCATACTTGTGGCAATGCTTTGGCATTATGACTTGCTTTTTAGGAGCTCATGCATCCTGACTGGCAGGCCGGTTTAAACTTCTTCTGCCGTTTTCATGACATAATTGACCAACCATTGTTTTTGGCCATTTCTGCCCTTCTCTTCGAGGTGGGCGCTGCAGTGGTTACCCTTTACCAAATGAATATGCAATCAGTAGTCTGCTTTTTGTTATTTGTTTGATCACTTGCCAATCTTTGCAGGTAGTATCTGCTATACCTTGGAGAAACTTCTTCAGGATGGCAGAGTCTTATGGATTACTAAATCTCCCCCACCTAATATTCAAGAAGGACTTTCAGGTGTTCCTTCCCGAGATATTATCAATCAGGTTCTTGACGCCCTTGCTGAGGTGCATTTTCATTCTGCTATTGCCATTAACAATGCAGCTGTGCTATCCCATGCCCACAAGGGGTCGCTCTGTTGGACGCGGTAGAAGGGGATACCCATCATTGGGTGCAAGGACTTCTGTTTTCTACTTCACAAGCAGGGGAACCCACCTTTCTGATTGCCGTTGTATTGGCTGCTTTGAAACCCCCTGTAGAGCGCTCAAACTGTTTATTACAATTGCTTTCTACTATGGCTGAAGCCCCAGCTTGGCTTCTCTGATCTCTTCCTTCCGCAAACAGGCTCCCACACTGGATCTCTCTAATGATATGCTTCAGGCAATCTTTAGCTCGGGGTTGAATTCAGCCTCTGACCATCACGAGGTTTGGTCCACCTCTAAAGGGACAGTGGATTAAATATACAATGCTGCGACCATTATTAACGCTTCCCCTCGCCATACTTCCTGCTATCAATGAAAAATTTTGTGATAGGACTACCCTGCAGCGATGCAGATGCAGTTTTTACCATTGAACCAGTATTAGCTCCGGCCTCAGAGCCTGTCACTACCCCTACATCGGAGTGGGGATATCCTGGTTCAACTATTAGTGAATCAGTAAAAGCCCATATGGAAGAAGTCGGTTCCCAAGCCCTTATTCTTCCCAACTTTACTCCTGAAAAGGCTCCTGACCTTCCCTCTATTTTGCCTGCCATTTCTTCAGTTGCAACAGAAATGATTGAATCTACCAATAAACAAAACTTCACCTATTTCTTATTACCTATGAGGATTAGTGTCAGAAAATCGACTATGGGCTCTTCTAGTTGGCAGGCTAAACAGTATGAAGACTGGTCAGCCCTTGCCATTTTGCCTTAGGCTTTGGGGCTAGCAGCGCCATCTAACCCCTTGGCATGTCAACCATGCCATTTCAGGGGGTCCCCTTTGACCTAAACTACAACCAACGAAATAAATAAAAACTTATAACAAAAGGTAGAATAGGCAAAGAGAGATATTTATTGAAAGGGAAGCGCCAGGTATTT
>JAKSZP010013787.1:0-46089 GCA_022478985.1 Massospora cicadina
TTGGCCTGAAAATAATTTAAACTCAACTACAGATAACAGTTGTCATACTATTATCAGATTATATATATTCTTATAACGGTGAGGTGCACAAGGAAATCGAACCTGTGAAGTAGAAAGATTACTAGGGTTGACCTCCGATAATAAACCCAATGAAGTAAATTTTTACAGTGCTCCTCCCCCTCCTCATCTTTTTGAGACAGAACTACCTCACAGCGGAAAGAGAATCATACGACTGTACAATAGATTCCTTTTCAAAATTTGGGTATTGTAGCACTGGTGCGTTAATCAACGCTGTTTGAAGAGTTTTAAAAAAGAGTTGACAGTGTTCCATCCATTCAAACGTGGTATCCTTTTTTAAACTCAAACAGTGAGCCTCCAATACAACTAAAGTTAGGTATGAAGTGACGATAGTAGTCAACCATCCCTAAAAATACTTGTATATCTTGTTTACTGCTTGGTGAAGTCATCACTAAAATGGCCTCCACCTTAGCTGGTTGGGGCCTCAGCCCTGTTGCATAAACTACAAACCCGAGGTACTATAGCTGATCCTGAGAAAGTGGCATTTCTGGGGGCTTGATTTTGATGTTGGCCTCAGTCAACCGGCGGAATACCTCTTCCAAATGGCTAAGGTGCTCAGAAAACGTGCGTGAGAAAACATTAATGTCATCAAGGTATACAAGAACGCATGACAGCTTCAAGTTGCCAAGAATAGTGTCCATTGCCCTTTGAAAAGTAGCTGGGGCATTACACAGCCCTTGTGGCATATGTGTTGGTTGAAAAAGCCCTTTTGACATGATAATGGCGCAATTTTCATGTTCCACCACAGGTAACTCAATCTGCCAATAGTCAGATATTAAATCCATTGCAGAGAAGTAACGAGCTCCCCCTATCTGGTCCAATGCATCACCAATCCATGGCAAAGGGTATGAGTCCTTTTTTGTAATGCTGTAGAGCTTTTAGTAGTCAATTACTACCTGGTTAGTACCATCCTTCTTTTTGACAATTAGGACAGTGGAAGCCCATGGGCTCTTCGATGGTTTGGGCATTTCTTACTCCAACAGTTTATCAATTTCTGCTGTGACAACTTCTTCTGCTTCTCTAGATTGGCGGATTGGCCGAGATCAGATGGGGGGATTATCCCCAGTGTCCACTCAATGGATCACTCCTCGGGTGCACCCCAAATCATGATCATTGACAGCAAATATCTCTTTGTATTTTTGAAATAAGGCTTCCACTCAATCTTTATGATCTCTTGTTAACACCTTTAAATTTTCACGCGGTATGACTGCCATTATGCCAGGCTGTGTTATGACAGGAAGGCCAAATTCATCCAGTGAACCAAACTCATGAATCCCATGGACCTCCTCAACTGGAATGAAATGGAGGAATGCAACTACTTGGTGTCGGCATATTTGCATTAGTTTATCCTGTAGATTAGAAACCAAGACCTTGAACTTTCCATGCCCCAGAAGTATAATGCCAGGGGCCACGTGGGGCTCAAGCTGTGATTGTTGATAGGGCCCAATGACCTCCCCATATATCCCAGCAGGCACTTCCACCTCTAGCTTGGTGCTTATGATTGCTTGGTGTCCAGAGGGAATATATATAGGGCCAGAGTCTCTAAGCGGTAGCCTTTGGCATTCATAAATTTGATGAGGAAGAGCCCAAGTCTTGCTCTTTACTCAATGATAGTGAACCGCAACCACTCCATCACTGTATGCAAGGTTAATGTGACTCATGTGTACTGGATCCTTTGGCATTCCTCTGGAAGTTAAGTAGATTGGGATCCACTGCCCCATAATTTCAAATGTCTCCACTTCCATATTGACAACAGCCCCAAAGTAGCACATAAAAGTGGTTCCGATTATCAGGCCATAGTTATTGTTTGGTAACACTATAGCTGGGGCTACAATGACAATTGACCCAAACTGCAAGGGTAGCGCGCTGTACGCTCCTTCAGAGACCGTGCTTTCTGCTCCTGCAGTCCCATACACCATATGATGCTCCACGTCAGGCTTTAATGCCAACTTCAACACCAACTTTGTGGATACTATGTTGATTGGGGACCTGTATTGATTATCGCACAAACTTGAGTCTTTTTTACAACAGTACCACAGTAAGTACACTCGGAGTAAGTTGCATCTGATTATTTTAAGACATGAACATTTAATAAGTCTTTTGTCAAGGAAGCACATAATACCCTTCTCCACTTTAGGGTATTCTTTAACAATAGCGTCCACAGGGAGGGCCACGCTTACCCCAATCAAGACAAATGCATAAGCTAATGGATCTGGTTCATCAGTAGAAAGATGATCAAACATTTGACAAGCATAAGGCTTTGGCTGTTCCTGAGAGTTTGCTTCCACCATGTCCATGTATTGCGTTCATGTCAGCAAAACACCCTTCCAACCGGTTG
The DNA here is from genome assembly GCA_022478985.1 of Massospora cicadina. Classification (NCBI taxonomy): domain Eukaryota; kingdom Fungi; phylum Entomophthoromycota; class Entomophthoromycetes; order Entomophthorales; family Entomophthoraceae; genus Massospora; species Massospora cicadina. Next base: position 2,417 of record JAKSZP010013787.1, read on the forward strand.
TTGGTATAAGAAGGTGTCATCATACTGAGGAATTTTCACTGAAGGTACAGGGATAGGTTCTAGTAGGACGTTTTGGGTCATATTAGCAGAGGTAGAGAGTCCCATCTCTACTCCACTCTAACTTTTCCCTGGTGGTACTGCTCCTGCAGTAAGTAATAGGCCCAACAATTATGACAACTTCTAGCCAGGTGCCCAGAGCGACCACACAAAAAGCAATCAATCCCATAAGACCTACGACCTTGATTGTTGTAAAAGGAGCCACCCCAAAGCTTGGGCTGGAATTGAAAAGTGTAACCTGGCCCCTCCCAATAGGTGAGCTGCTGTTGGCAATTGGATTGGAAGTGAGGCGTGTATTGATGATTAGGCCAGGGGATGCCAAACAGATTCTGAACAGGGAGGGATAATTCCCCCAGATAAGAAATTCCATCAGCGGAGGCGCTAAGTTTCCACTCTATATTGGGTGGAGGGAAGGTAGCAGATAGACGGCGTAGAATTTGGACAAATTTAAGCAAGGGTACGTCAACCTCTAAATATGGGGCTAAGGCATTAAAAAGCTCACGATATGGTTTCACAGAAGAGGTCAACGCTATGCATATGTCACATTCAGTTAAATATCCTGCTCTAATTAACACATGGGCTTCAGCTGAGAATCAATGAGCAAATGCAGTGAGGGCCTCATTATGTTGAAACCTAATGGTTAAAAACTCAGCCTTTCTTTGTGCCATTTTTAAAGTACCTCCAAACAACCACAGCACAGTATCCTTCACTTTTTGATAAGTAGCGGAACTGTTGGGAAGACTGCAAGTTACTTGGTCAGCGCTTCTAACATCCAAGGTGGAAATTAGTAATTTGGCTTTACGCCAATCTAAAGCACCTTCTACTGAAAACTCAAATCATTTAAAGAATCCATGAATGTTTTCATCACGATCAAAATGGAGGCAGCTTGTCAGTACAACATTCTTGCAGAATCTCATTTTCCATTTAAGCACGGCGTCCAAGGCAAGCCTGAGTTCTGCATATTCAACAGGTTCTGTGTGTTGAAGTTCTTCCTTAGTAAAGCAAGCCATATACGACATGACTAGCAACTGAGGAACGCTTATCAGTCTAGGTGATTGATCAATGGGCCCCCTGTAGTGAGCACCACTGTCATAAAATTGGAATTTCTGTTGAGATACGCCGTAAAATAAAATTGCGCAGGATTTGACCCACTGAGCAATAGGAACAACGATATGAGGATTTTTGCCCTTGTAACAACAGAAATAAACTTTTATTAATAATATGGAGCACTTGCCCCCACTATACTTCTTTATTTAATATAATAACTGTAGCGGCTCTTCCCTGTTTCTTCCTCTCTCAAAATCATTAACAACCTAACCTCCTTGATCATCTCATTCTGCTTGTATTATAGCAATTTCAGATGGTACCACTTTCATGGCTTAGTAATTCACTTCGCCATATCTCATTGGTTTCTTCAATTCTTTATTTGTTAATTCACAATCACCCAATCTAGCCAATTTCCCAATAACTCAATATCGCCTCATTTCAAAGCGCTTGAATTAATCATAATATAACTATTCGGTGGATTCCATTCATTCCACTATATTGACTCAAGGCTTATCATCCAGTCATATCAGAATCATGACACTGGAGTTAGCAGCAAATTGACTGTAGGACCTGGGGAGACCTTTGGATGTCTTCCCTGATTTTTCCAGTGATTTGGCATAATTCTATCATTACTTGTAGGCCTATTTGGCCGAAGAGAGGTAATCACCCTAATACTAGAGGCTGGATTCACCGAGAATCAGATAGGCCTTTTGTATATTTAAAATTGGAGTTATTTTCCTCCAAACTATTCTTATTTTCTAGTCAAACAACCATTTGTCTGACATTACCCCCTTCACGAATGGTGGGGGGAGGATAAGGGCAAAGAAATCAACTATGAACTCTGTTGATCACAACTCCAGAAGCAAGTGACTTGATATAATATTCGTCAACCCTTTATAGGTGATGACAAATGGTCCTTCCTAGGTGGACCCTAGCTTCTCACTCCTAGGAGTAATATGTTTATGATAATATAATAATAGGTCAGAGATCTGAAAAGAGGGTAGAGGCGATCTGAGTTCAGTGGCTGCTTGACCTTCTTTGGTGAAAGTTTTGGCTAGGTTAGCCATAGCTTCTGATTGTATTTTGGATAATATGTTGGGCCAACTTTCTCATGGCCTGGTCTAGGACATCAGTACTGGCTGAAAAGACATCTTTTGGCAACAAAGCAGGTATGCCAGGCTCCCAACCATACAAAACATGGAATGAAGACATTTTTAGAATTCAATGATAGCTAATGCAATAGGCCATGAGTGCACTGGGCAAAAACTGATCTCAATGCAGAGGGTCAGAGGTGGCCTTTTTTGTAATATGGATACTAAAGTTTCATTCGCCCATTCTACAGTTCCATTGGTTGAAGGGTTAAGAGGGCAAAAAAGTTGCTGGGTGCCCATGGACGTTGCCAGGATTTTGACCACTTTAGAAATAAAATCTTCCCATTGTCGCATAGGAAGACCTGTCAAAGAAGTTGATATGACTGGACGATAAGTTATATATTCTGGCAGATTGGAAATTAAAGTTGAGGTGAGCCTTGATATTGAGTGGAAATGTTATATTGATATAAAGCGAATTAATCAAAGTATAAATAGTTCAGAGAATTGAGGAAATTTTTCCAAAACCTCAAGATAGACGAAAACTCTAAAAGGGAACAAATAGAAGATTACTAAGCAGAGGATTCATTTGACCTGAATACCAAGATAAGAGTTGAGAAAAAGAATGCGTTGGGGAGGTTTTTTAGTAGTTCGCAAATAAGTTCTGCAATTACATATAATAAAAAGGGCTAGTTGGGGTGAATGCTCCATTTATTATATCTATCAGTTTTTGTCAAGAGTCAGCGATTTGCATATCATCCGTTTTAGTTGCTCAGTGTCTAATACCATGTGCCAACCAGCTCAGCGGAATCAACCCATTACACAAAGAAGATAACAATGATGCTCACTATAGGGGGCCACAAGTCAACTGTAGCCTATTGGCACTAGGGTAATATGGTGAGGTCTCACTTGTTATGCCAAAACATGATTGGATTTCATGCTTGATACAAAGAGGAAGTTAGAGAAGCATTTAACTATAAACTGGTGCTTTTCGCTGTGATGGATCTGGGTGATAAAGAAGCTATGCTCAACCTACGGTTAGATACTTTTCCTGAGTTGGCAGCAGATCAACAAGGTTGCTCTATAAAGGTGACCCCACAGCAGCTGCGGGGCACTATAGATTGGCTTCTGTGGGGGTACTGACTCTATGAAGATGAAGCAGGGGAGCATGCTCTGAGCTTATTTTACAATCAACGGGACCAAGAGACCCACTATGCATTGTATATGTCCTATCTTGATGCGACTACCACAGAGCTGTCTCATCAGACTAGTACCCATGGAACCAAAAATATTTATTCATGTATGTGCAGCCGTCAATATGCTAGCTACTGCATGTGTTGGCCCACCACAACATTGAGATTGGGGACATCATGAAGTTCTTTCAAGTGCAGCAGAATGATACTCGCCTTCTACTTGACCGCCTTGATCACTTTTTTGGAGGTTCAGGGGGCGCTGGTGCAGATGGACCAAAGTTTTGTGTATATCAGCCACAAGTTGTATGTTTTGGTTCCACAGTTAAATCTGGAGTTACCTCAAGTGATAGGGGAACTGTTGGATTGGTGCAGTTTATCGGTGGAATGTATTCAGGTCATCACCACATTAGGAAGCAAAGCCAGGCATTTTATGATGGACTGGCAGTGTGAGTTTCTGAGGATTGGCTCGCTTATTAGATGTATTCCTGTTTTGCTAGTCAGGAAGAGTTTTGGCCAATAAATCTTCAAATATGCTATGTGTCTTATGGTATTTCCTAACTGTTTGGTTGCTCACAAAGCTAAACAACAATATATGACTCTCTTGGTCTCTTCTAGGGTAATCTTCCCTCTCTAATAGGGAACTCTCCAGACACAGGTAATTATGACAAGCTCCCCTGAATTCTTTTCTACACTCTTAATATGAAGATCAAATTAAGATAAGAAGATATAAGACAAAAATATTTAAGATATGGAAAGATGATGATTTTATTTTAGGGCCAGGCGCCGGTATTTTATACCTCTAGGACATCTCCTGGAAATACTAAACTATTAGATGAGTAAATTAAACCATGCTAATCCGCTATGGATTATGGCCGTGATTATTAAAATATCCCCAAGTTAATTTGGCCCTTGAAGTAACTTAATTACAATTGTTTCAGCCCAATCGGAGGTACTACTACTCTTGTAATCAGGAATATTTTAGGCATGATATATAAACCTCAGCGGTGTATATTTGCCTTTCATTCAGCCCAATTACATTTCGTCATACAGCAGATGAAATACAATAAGTGGGGTAATAGAATATATAGAATTCAAATAATGATGCACCCCTAATTGGGACGTCAGCAGGCCTCTTGATAGTACTAGGTACTCCTTATTTGGGCTGTCCATGTGCAAGTACTATTGTTTCTTCATACAACTGTTGAAATACAACAATTGATGGAAAAGAATATATGGATTCAAATAATGATGCACCCTTAATTGGGATGTTGACAACCCTCTTGATAGTACTTGGTACTCCCTAATCTGGGAAGTCCATATGTAAGTACTATTGTGCCAATTATGGTGATTGATATACATAAAAATTATTATTAATTAATTGTATTTGCATTAAATTATAAATGCAATTAAGTTTGTGCCGTAGATTAATTTAATTCACCCAAGTGGTTCCCATAATCAGCTATAACATGATTATATCATAGCTATTATTAGCTATGATAATTGTGTATCTCAGACGCAATCAGAGCGGTTATGAGGTGAAAATGACTTATCAGATTATGCAAAAGAATTGGGAAGGATCAAAGAATACATCAATGAGAGTAATATATCAGCATTGATGGTTTCCTCAAAGGGTTTTCTTGAGTCAACCATCAAAATCTAACAGGCAGAATGGGTGGAAGCACTTGAAACCACAATGGCTCAGATTAGAGATAGGGTCAACCTGACAACGGCAGATAACAGATCATGTTGACTCTGTAGCAGCTGAATTTAGTCAACTTTGCATTGAGCGGAGTAACCAATGGACAGCTGACCCTTGCGCACATCTCTTTTTTGACGTCCACAGAATATTGCCAATTGCTGAGTTGGGTTACACAGTAGAAGGTTGTTAGTAAGACAGATCACAGTCAAGCAATTACCCTTCCATTCATCGAGACATTAGAGTATGCAGATATGCAAGTGCAATTGGATACCCTTCAATGGGCCAATGAGGAGCTGGTGTGAGAGTGAGATGCCTTCATTACTCAAGTAGATTATGCCAACCAACAAGTGTGAGACACTGGATGGCAGCACGCATGGATGCAAAGCACAGTGGAGGACGTTCTCTCATGGCTTCAGAAAGTGGAGCATAATCTGGACTCTGAACAAGAATTCTGCCACAAATTGCAGAATCAGTACAAAATGCTTCAACAGGAGTTGCAAGATGGTTGGTGTTAGTGTTACTCAGTCAAAGCTGAATAAATAATCAATGAACATTTTGCTGAACAAGCGGGGACAGGGGGAAAGGTGCAGTCAGTGGCGAGTCTGGAGAGAAATGCTATGGATCAGCCCGCAAGTATCCCTTGGGGGTCGCGGCTGTCCCTCCTCACAACCCAACTTCTTCTGAGTCTACTTCAGCGAATTCACACCCATCCACGCGACATTACACTAATTCACAAGGGGATGTTTACCCTGATCGTTTGGAACCTATTTTAGCTGTCCTTGAAGATGGAGCCTGGAGCGAGGTGAATTTGTTCAGATCTAGAAGTTACCACCCTTCAGTCATGATGGGAAAATTCATGGATATTTTAAATGATAAAATTCGCCGTGGAAGGAGTCTCAGATTAGCAGAAAGCAAAACAGTTGCTGTCCGTTTTGGAAATGGAGAGCACCAATCAAGTCACCTGTTACCTCCAAAATAGTTTTGTATCTTATCAGAGAGGTAAAAGAGACCGTTATCCGGATGTTTGGGGGTGAGGTTAAGATGGCACAGCTGGATGCCGACTTTTTGACCATACATTTACATAACAACAAGTCCCTGGAGGAGTTCGCTAAGTGAGTTACAGCAGAAGCGCATGGGTTAATAGAAGCCAATATTTTATCAGCTGAGGATGTAGGCATAGCAATGACAGAGGCAGTCAAACCATACAACGAATTACATAATGCTATGTCTCATGTACTGAATGAAGATGTGGGGCTCATTCAAATTGTGAACACTTTGCGCCATCTCTCCACGATGTTCAGTGCTCCCAATGTGGAGCGGAAGGCCTTCACTACCACCGCAGCATAATTCTCAAGATATGGACAGCAACGCCCCAGTTATAAGCCGTTGGGGAATAGATAACCATCTTATATGTTGGCGGATCCTTTTCGCCCTCTGTACGCTCAGCCGCCCCATTCCTGGTCTAACTTCATACTTTAGCTAACTTTCAACCTGGACTTCCACTGCAACTTATAGAAGTGAGCCCTTTATGAATGCTTGCTTCTTGTGCATAAGAAAAGGGCATTATGCGGTTAATTGCCCAGGCAACCAGCGGGTGTATGCAGTGCCATCTGGTATGATTGAGTATGGAAAAAGGTTGAATGGAGTAGAGATGGGATGCTCTAACTCCAATAATTCGAATTTAATTGTCCCTATTGATTCTCAAGTCTCTTTGCATTGGACTTGGAATTCAGCTTGATGACTTGTTATACCAACAGCTTCCAGAAGATACCTCAACCTCCCTTCAGGAGAGCGATTATTCCCCTTCAAGCTCTAAGTTCCACTGTAATATGCAGAAGCCATATGCATGGCAGATCCTGGAACAAAATAGCATAAGTAATGTGGGACCCTCAAAAGACGTCGTCTCCCTAGTAGGGGTTTATGTAGCTAATCCAGTAGAATAGATCAATCAGGAGTATCCTAATGTCAGTGCAGGTATTGTTACTTTTCTTGATAACACAAATCCTTTGGGCGTTCACATAATAAACACCAATGGTTCTTCTTATTAAAAGTTTACCTACTGTGATTTCTTTGTTCAGAATACAAAAACACAAGCATTGGAGGCTCTTTCTGCTAAGCATCACTTTTTGAAAATCAATTCAGCCTGAAATTTAGCTCCACTAAAGAGATTTACAAAAACTATTAGAAAATATGGCGGGAACCCCGCAAAAGAACCCGCAGGCTCTGCCAAACGAGCCAGCACCACCCCAAACGAAGCAACCCTCGGTTACCCACCTCAGGGTCAACCAGAATCACCCACTCTCAAGCAGCGGCCATGAAAGCAGGCACCACCCCCCAACCTGGAGCTACTTCAACTAGCGCCAGTTCACCTGATCGCACTTCTGCAACCTGAACGCCTAACAGATCTGTGTGCGCTGCCTCCCACCAACCCGCTGGGCCCCTCCAACCAAGGAGGCCATCACCCACGCTGTTTTAATGGCGTCTGCTCAGTTGAATGCAACTCAGCCCATCCAGGCATTCAACTCCCCCATTGTGTCAGCTAATTCAGCCCCATCTATTACTGCTGACGCCGTGTTTCTGGCTCCCTCCATGAGGGGCGATACCAAGCTACCTAGCCCCCAAACCCTCAGATGTAAGGTTGGATTAGCCGCACATTCTGGTTCACTAAGCACCAAATTGGGACAATCTACTCTTCCTAATGAGGATTCAAATGGTTCGGATTTTGGAACTTCACACCAGTTCCAATCACACCCGTCCAATTTAAACCCCGTAATTGGCACTTCTCAAGTCGACACTTTATCTCCATATGCTGAAAACGACCAATTCACCAATCAGACAGTGAGTTTTGCCCACAAAATCATAGCAAATACTCGGGCTGAATTTACCCAAATATATTGGGATGGTGATGAAACATCGCCCTCCTCCCAATTGGCTGGAGTTAATTCCAATCTGGATGGGCTTCCCAATTTAGCGAGGCCCAACAATCACCTGGCCCCCAAACCCTCAGATGTAAGGTTGGATTAGCCGCACACATTCTGGTTCACTAAGCACCAAATTGGGACAATCTACTCTTCCCAATGGGGATTTAAATGGTTCAGATTTTGGAACTTCACATCAGTTCCAATCTCACCCGTCCCATTTAAACCCCATAATTGGTACTTCTCAAGTCGGCACTTTATCTCCTTATGCTGAAAACGACCAATTCACCAATCAGCCAGTGAGTTTTGCCCACGAAATCACAGCAAATACTTGGGCTGAATTTACCCAAATAGATTGGGATGGTGATGAAACATCGCCCTCCTCCCAACTGGCTGAAGTTAATTCCAATCTGGATGGGCCTCCCCAATTTAGCGAGGACCAACAATCCGCCCCTCAATCTAATATGACGCGAGTAACTGCTGTAACATTCCAGCAACAAGGGAACTCCGAAAACTTGTCCAAACCACCAGCTCACACTCAACCCGCGATTGTAGCCCAAAGCAAACACAAATGTACCAAAGGAGCCACTGGGGCGTGGCAAAAACCTCTGGCACCAACGCTACCCAAAGCTGATCCCCGTGAAGTGGCGTTTATTGCTGATGTTAAGAAGAAATGGGCCGAAACTAGAGCGCAAAAAGCTCTACCTCGCTCAACCCTTTCCCACGCAATTCGCCTTTATTATGGGCATAACCCTGTTGAATTCTATATGGAGGATTACTTCTCATACTTTGCAGTGATTGCGGAGACATTCCCAATTAACACCACCATCCATGAATGAGTGGAGGGCCATTACATCGATGTAGGCTTCATTGAAGCTGCCCTTGCTGACCATGCTGCCACCCTCCAGGTCATTATTCCGCGTGGATCTCTTTGCATCTCCCGCACACGCTCTCACCTGGAGAAAATTTCATGGGTTACTTTTTCCAAACTACCAGCGACTGTTGATCCTGAGTCTCTTAAACTGGCGCTCCATCGTGGTTTAATGGAGTTTGGGTCTGTCCTTTCAGTGAACTTTAGCTTCCCCTCTTACTATGCTCCCACTCAAAGAGCTCACACTGCTAGGGCGTCGTTCATCCCCTCCCCCACTGTATCCCGCAACATTGAGGCTATTTCTCGTGTGGCGGTAGTTGGGGCATGCCCTGAGATCTTTTTTGTCGACCCTGATCAGGCGCGCCCCCGGTGTTCTTGGTGTAACGCCCTTGGACACTTGTATAGTGGCTGCACAGCTCGAAAATAAGCCCTCTTAGCCACCACCCAGGGGCCTAAACCAGGCCAAAAACGATCCCACGTGGCCGCAGCAGTAATTCCACAACCCACACAATGGATTCGCGTTCAAGACCTGTCACCTGAGGCCTTACGCCTAGCAGTTGAAACAGCTAACCCCACTATTGGTATGGGATACCTTCGCGCTCATGCCCCCCTTCCAGTGGGCACCCCCTCCAATCTCCCAGAGTCAACTCCCTCTCTCACCAAGCGCAAGGCATCTCCCACAGGGTGCCCCTCGTCAGCCACCCCTACTCAGTGCTCCGCGGCACCCCCACTAACCTCACCCAGCGATTTATCGCATCAACCCTCAGCTCCCAATGGAGCTATGCCCACCAGCATGGACTGGCAACCCGCGGCCTGCGGTAGAAGTGCCACCTCAAAGAGTCCTACCCCAACCCCACAGTCCATTTCACGCGGATCCTTTGCAGTGTTGGAAGAAGTGAATATGGACTCAGACTCATCAAATGGGGACACCGCGGAGGTCACCATTGAGCACCCTCAGGTCCTTCCCCTGAAACGGAGCGGGGACAGCATCCTAGGCTGGCTTACTGAGTCCTCCGCCCCCCACCCTCTCCTTCCCCTCAGAACCCTCGACGCTCCTCATGGATTGCAGCTAGTAGTCAAGCTAAAGGACTCAAAACTAGCCACCTCACAGCAGCAAGTTTAAGCGCTGGCGACCCCCAGGACATAGAGGGGAACAGCTATGAGTCCCCACGGCAGCACCCTGGCCCTGCAAACCATCAACGCAAATGGGTTGCGGGACTTTAAGCGGAGTGCCCGCCTCCTCCGCAACTTCAGGTCAGCACAAATTGACATCGCTGCTGTCCAGGAGCCCCATATCCTCCCCCCCACGAACAATCTGCATGGAATGAACAGTTTGGAGGCAACTCCTTCTGGTCAAACCATGCCGCCCTTATTGTTTTGAATCCCAGGTTAAAACCCATTCTTTTTCACAATATATAGGTGGCCGCCTCATACTGGCCAAACTCACCACTCCTGACTTCTCTTTCTTCGCTGCAAGCATCTAACTGCCTAATGCAGGTCAGGAGCAAAATCGGTTCTTGGAAGAGCTCGTCCAACTCAATCTCCCAGGGAATACAGTCCTCTTAGGAGATTTAAACACAACCATAAGTCGCGTCCGTGACTCTTACCCCCTGCAGCAAAGGAACGCCCTGGATCAAGTCTCCTCAGGTTTTTTCGCCTGAGTGGCTTTATAGATGCGCTTCCACCCTCCGCGTCTGGTCTAGGTTGCATGACTAGGATCCAGTATGATGGAGGAGCTTTCCAGTCAGCGTCACGCATAGATATGGCACTGATTAGCCCCCTGCTAATTGGCCGCGTCTCCTCTCCCATCTCTCGTGACAACCATCTGAGTGATCACAGGTCACTCACCGTTGTCCTCACCACCACACTTAGACCGTTGCGTAGGTTCTGGCCTAGGGTTGCCCCAGCTCTTCTCAACAACCCCTACACTAAGGATAAGCTGTCTATGACCATCCGGGAGACTCTCACCTCCCCCCACCCCACCTTCTTGACCACAAGGCTAGATGGGCGGTGACCAAGGAGGGCATCACCCGCGTTGCTTACAACTGTGAAAAAGCCCAGATGACTGCAGCTCGCGCCAGAATCAAAAGGGCGGAAGCCAGAATCAGACATCTGAAGCGAAACTGCCAGCCTTCGCCCTCTCCCAGATGGTTGGAAGACTGGGAAGTGGCGCAGGAAGCACTCCGCTTGGAGCTCACACTGCAGGAAGAACGGGCAGCAAACTTTACAACGTCTCGTTACTATGCTCAATGGGAACGCCCCACCCGCTTCTTCTTTCAGAAACAGAAAGCCCGGTCAACAGCGCAGGATATTACTACACTGAAGATTGGCATTACAACCACTTCGGATAAGGAGGAAATCACGCAGTAACTACACCGCTTCTACTCCAGCCTCTTCCATGCCACCCAGGTGGACCCATCGGACATCCAAGACTTCCTATGGCGGGCTCCAGAGCCGCCCATTGACCCACGGGCTGATGAGGCTCTACTTGCGCCTATTTCCATCCAGGAGGTGATGGAAAACTCTTCTGAAATCCCCACGGCTTAAAGCCCCAGACCCAGACGGAATACCCTTTGAGGTGTACCTTCTGGAACCTGAAGTTATAGCCAGAACCCTTAGCGACCTCTTCGCTGCACTCTTGGTGAATGGCGAGGTCCTCCCCGACTCCAGAGGCTCAATCACGACCCTCATTCACAAGAAGTCAGACCGTGAGAACCTGGCGAACTGGCGCCCCATAGCGTTGATCAACACAGACCACAAGCTCTTCACGAAGCTTCTGGCCAACCGCATCACCAAATGGGTGTCACCTCGCCTCTCCCCATCCCAGCACGGTTTTATTCCGGGGAGGTCATTATGGGACAACTATAATGACCTTCACGTTACTTTGACTGCTAATTCTCGTAAGGTGAATGGATTTGTGGCTCTCCTGGATATGGAGAAAGCATATGATCGGGTAGCCTGGAAGTATATTGATGCTTCCCTGGCCCGCTTCCATCTCCCCGCAGCTAGGCGCTGGATATCAGCGCTCTTTGACCAGCTCCACAACAGAGTCCTGGCGCCAATGGGTTTTACAGTGGAAGTACCAGTTGGACAAGGTCTCCGGCAAGGGGACCCCCTGAGCCCTATCCTTTTTGACATCACACTTGACCCCCTCTTGGCCTCCTTACAAGACAAGCTAACAGGGATTCTGGTCCCAGGTAAAGCCCCCACACGCACCATGGCATTTGCAGATGACACTGCCATTGCATTTGGCTGCCCAGGGGATGTTGCCCTCGCTGCTGTGAACATTGAGAGGTACACCAAGGCGTCCAACGCCATGGTCAACACCTTCAAGACAACAGTTGTACAGGTCAGCTCCTCCACCTTCCCCCCACCATTTGGTATCGAACCTGAGCGCGGTACCTTCCGTCACCTGGGCGTTCTCACCAACCAACAAGGAGTTGCGCTAAAAGACAATGAGGACTTGCTCCTTGCAGCAGTTAACTCCAGGATTGCCAGCTGGAACCGGCGGCACATCACCCCAGGGTCGAGCTCTGATGGCCAATGTGTTCCTCCTCTCCAAAGTCTGGTTCCTAGCGCACGTCTGCCCATTCACAGATGCCTTTTATACGCGGCTCAATGTACTCCTCCGCTGTTGGATCTGGGGCTCAAACCATCCACCAATGGCCCTCTCAACCATTTCCTGACCCTGCAATGAAGGGGGCCTAGGGCTTCTGGACACGCGATCCCACGCCACCACAATCTTCCTGAAGTTCCTATGGCCGATTGTCTGCTGGGACGCGACCCCCATGCCCCAATGGGCGCCCGCCCTCCGCCAGTCAGTGTCAGCAGCTCTGGGTCTTCCTAGAGCATCTCTGACCTCATTAGGGGAGTGGCTCACAAACCACCCAGGCCATCACCTGAAACTATCCTCATCCCCCTACTGGAACCAGGCTCTCCTTGCCCTGAAACGAGTAGGCGCGCGGATCCACCATGCCTCCCATACAGAAGGGAAGGCCCTGGCCTCAGCCCCCGTCGCCATGCAATTGTGCACAATGAACAAGTTGTCACAACTCGCCTCAACCCCAAGATCGTCCTCCCATCCGCCCAAGACTCCTTGAGCTCCTCCCTCACTCCGTGAGATTTGACCTTAAGGAATTGTGGAAGGATGTCTATCACCCCATCCTGTCAGCAAAGGTGTCCAACACCTTATAAAGGGTGCTCCACTGTTAATACAGGACAGGGGACTGGACTGGCCCTACCTTCCAGCACCGAAGCTGCCCCCGCTGTGTGGAGCCTATTGACTCCCACCTCAATCGTTTTTTCACCTGTCCAGGTGTCGCCGCATTTTGGCCAAAAGCCCGCGCGCTCCTCCATACTCAGCCCTGGTCTGGACACCCTGTGCAAGATCTCATGTTCGAGCAGACATTGACTGGTTTCCACTGACCCCTCCATGTCCTCGCCTATGCCACAGCCATCTGGACCATCCATAACTCATTCCTTCGTGCTACCTTTGACCAGCAGGTGTGGACCCTTCCACACATGATCACCCACTTTCAGGTACACTTTGAAATGGCCCTGAAGGTCTGCACTATGTCGCCAACCCTCCCCCGCTCAGTTGTCACTGAAGCACGGCTCTGGCGCGCAAACCCCCTCCCTTTCTCTTTGCTTTCTCCCTCCCCTTCCTTCGCCTCAGGCTCTTAGGAGCCCAGGCGCAATTCAATAAACATCGATGAATCCCCCCTCGGGTTGGGACCATCTAGTACTAAAAAATACAAAAATCCAAGCTATTATAGATACTGGTGCCCCAGTTAATATAATTTCCACCAAGCTCGTGGCTAAGCTTCCGCTGAAGCCTGATGTGGATCACAGAGTAGTGTATGAGACCATGGGGGCACAGAGCATTGTGTCCGAAGGAGATTATAGCATGTTGCCTTTGTGATTTGTCTTGGTTAGGGCTTCCGCTCCAGCAGTATTTTGCCAAATAATAGCTACGATATGTTGATTGGAGCTGCATTCATGAGACGCTTTGGAGCCATGGTCAATATGGCGAGAGAAACCATTAGTATTTTGGGACAACAGATTCCCATTTACTTTACCTCTAGCAGAATCTCAAAGGCTCTGTTTCTACTCCAGTCAGATAAATCTCAAGTATAGTGATTTGGTGAGTCCTGGTCAATATTGGTGAATGAAGCGGAGGACTCAGCCCTCCCTAACCAGATTAAGAGTATAAAGGTATTCCAATATGAGCAGAAAGTGCTTTGAGCATACCATCTTTGCATCAGTGTATAATAGGGACTAAGTCTTATATAGATGTCCCTGAAGGGCTATATGGGGAAATTGTGGGGCCCTACCAGCAATCATGGTTTGAACCCCATGTGGCTCCGGGGCTAATTTACCCTGTAAATGGGGAAGTAAGTATATTGGTAGCAAATCTAAATAAGGAGTTAATGATGATCCTATGGCACCCAGTGGTGGCTTATTTACAATTGGCCCTATTGATGAGGTTCACCATGTTTATGACTTCCGATCATGGGAGGACCTTGTCCTACTGGTAAATCAATCATTTGGCGTAATAGTAGTGGTTCTTCAGGAAGCTCTAACCAGTTTGTCAGAGAAATAGAGAGATAAGGCAATAGCTTTAATTGAAAAATACCGAAACATTTTTGCATCTGATGATCATAACTTGGGGTGCGCCTGAGGGGTGGTGCATCGTGTAGATATGGGTTTCACCTGCCATTTGATCATGGCCTATTCAGCGCTCAAAGGCGGCGGAAGAGGCTCTCTCCTATGAGGTAGATAAATTGATCAAACAAGGGATGTTAGCATCATCTAAGAGTCTATGGGCATCGCTGGTGCTCATTGGTATGATAAATGATGGCACAAACTGGGTGGTCATTGACTATTGAAAGCTCTAAATTTATAACAAATAAAGACTACTACTCCTTTCTGTGAATTGATGACAAATTAGATCGACTTGGAGGGGCTAATTATTTTTCCACTATGGATTTGATATCAGGGTACTGTAAGATTGAATTGCCAGTGGAGGAACGTTAGAAATGCACTATAGTCACTTTGAAGGGGTTATTCCAGCTGATACGTATGCCACAGGGTTTGTGTAATGTCCCATTTACCTTCCAGCATGATATGGATACAATCTTAGGTGATCTGAAGCTGTCTTGCATTTCAGTTTACCTTGATGATATCAACATGTTTTTGCAAACGTTTACAGAGCACCTTGACCATCTGGAACAAGTGTTCCGCCAACATGCTGATGCTAACATCAAAATAAAGCCTCAGAAGTTTCACTTTTTCAAAGAGCAACTAGGATACCTCATGTTTGTAGTGGATTCAAAAGGGCTTAAACCGCAGCTGGCAAAGGCGGAAGCAATAATCAAGATGACTTGGCCAGGTAACAAACGAGATATCCAAGTGTTCTTGGGGACAAGGTAGCTACTGTTGGTTCATTAATAACTTCAGTTGTATTGAGGCACCGCTCTTTGAGTTGTTAAAGAAAAATGTCACTTTTGACTAAATGGAACGATGCCAAAAGGCTTTTGATGTCTTATGAACTGCGTTGGTGAGTGAACCCATTTTGCAATACCCCAACTTTGAACACAATTTATTATACAAATGGATGCATTGTTTTCTGATGTAGGGCAGTATTGTCTCAGAAGGATGATGACAGCATAGAGCACCATGTTGCGTTTTGTAGACAAAGTTTAAACTGTCATGAACGAAATTACACTGTGACCAAGCGGGAGTGCTTAGCAGTGATTTATGCGTATACTCAGTTTTGAGTATACATCCATGGGGTGAAATTCCAAGTGGTAACGGATCATGCATCCTTGAGCTGGCTGCAAATTCTTTGTGAACCTGGAGGATGGCTTGCATGATGGGCATTGAAGCTCCAAGTGTACTATTTTGAGAAGTACATTAGCCAAGAACAAATAGTCAAAATGCAAATTGTCTTTTGCGGCTACCAATGGTTGTTATTACAGCTGATTTGGCTGATATTTTGTATGAGAAGATGGTGGTGGGAAAATACCATAATGAGCTGCTGCAAGTGATCAAGGTGCTAGACAGGCTTAAACAGGACACCCTCTTATGCAATGGAGAAGAATATAAGCAGAATGTTGAATTGATGCAGAGTTTCCCTAAACCCTCAGATAGGCCAGTGATTATTATGGATGCACATCGAGCAGTAGGACATGATGGGTTGTGAAAAAAGTTGGAATTTTTGTGACCTACTACTATTGGGAGAGCATGCATTAACATGTGCTGAAAAAGGTAAGCTGTTGTCATCAGTGCCAAGTGGAGAAGCCCTTCCAAAAGAAGACCACATACCAGCTGGTTAAACCTTAGTTTGCATGGCATATCGTTTCCATTGATGTAGTGAGGCCTCTGCCAAATTGCATGAACTGATCTAAGTATATAATCGTAGCCATTGACCATTTGACAAGATGAGTGGAAGCCAGGGCGATTAATAACTTGAGATTGGTCACTACCGCCAAGATTATTATGGAATGTGTTATATAGCAACATGGCTGTCCGCAGTTCATCTTAACGGACAATGGAACCAAATTTCACCTCTCATATCTTGCCCAAGTTGAACGAGTTTATGGAAATATGCGGGGGTTTGACTACACCCTACCATCCAGGATCAAATGGAGTGGTGGAACAAGTCAACAGAACATTGGTGAACATACTTCATAAGCTTGTGAAATATTGACCTTGAAATGGAGTACCCTCCTACCCACAGCCATGTTAGAATATAATATTAACCACCACTTGTCCACTGGAAAGAGCCCCTTAATAACTTCTCTTTGGTAGACATCTGGCTCTACATGCCCTGCTTTACTCATGTGTAGAGGACACTGGCGGTGTGGAATCACAGTGGTATTTGTCAAATCTAATGGAGACGCTGATCAAACTATAAACAGAAGCATATTATACCAGTTTGGCTAAGTATATCTGTGATCAGGAAGCTGACCATAAGAGATGTAGTGGACTTCCAAAATTGCTGTAGATAATGTCTTGTTAAATGATTAACATGGATTTGGGTGGAAGAACAAGCTAACTAACATCTGGGCTGGTTGAAATAATTGAGAAAACTAGTATCAATGCCTACACCATTAAGGAACCCATGGGTTAGATTATCAAACAATTTCATTCAAAGTTCCTTAGAGCATATAAGCAATAGGAGTGTATCATCAAGTCAAAGGGGGGTAATGTCAAGAAGTTGATATGACTGGATGATAAGTTATGTATTCTGACGGATCAAAGATTAGAGTCAAGGCGAGCCTCAAGATTGAGCGAAAAAGTTATATTTATATAGCAAATTGATCAAAGTATTAATAGTTTAGCGAATTGAGGGAATTCTGGAAAAACCTCAAGATATACAAGTACTCCTGAAAAGGGAACAAATAGGAGACTACTAAGCAGAGGATACATTTGACTTGGAATACATAGATAAGAGTCGAGCGGAAGATTATTAGAGGGGAGGTTTTTAGTAGTCCGCAGATAACTTCTACGATATCATATTATAATAAAAAGGGTTGGTCAAGGCGATTGCTCCATTTGTTATATCTATTGGTTTTTATTAAGAGCTGGCAATCTAAATATCATCTGATTCGGTTACTCAATGGCTAGTACCCTGTGACAATCAGCTTGGTGAAATCAACACGTTAAGCCAATAAAATAACAGAAACTATGGGCAACCATGGCTGATTTAGTTTGATTGGTGGAGGAAATTGGAGGCTTTGGCAATTTGTTCAGGGAAAGCCTCTGCTTCAATCCATTTTGTAAAGTGGTCAATACCTATCAGAATGTAGCGATTCCCACTGGTAGTCTGGGGTAGCGGTCCTACCACTTCTAAACTGATTGTGTGTGAAAAGGTTGCTGATGGGTAGTGGGTTGGTATTGATATTTAATCTTGAAGTGAGATTGCTTTTTACATGTTAAACAGTCATTCAAGACTTCAATAATAGATTCTATGATACCATCCCAATAGTACCAGTCCTTGATCCACTCATACATCTTCCTCACTCCACCATGCCCAAGGGTGGAGTGGGCGACCAAGATCACCGGTACCCACTCTGAAGGTAGCATATAAGGCAGCTTTTAACTCCTTCCTGCTATATATAAATTCCGCTTTCCACCTTAGTGTTGCGGGAATGATGTGCTAGCATTTTCTGGACGGGGTCATTCCAATTTTCCTAGGCTTCAAAGGTTATAAAGAGATAATGTAATCTCACCACTTCACTGTTGTCCAGATGATGGATAGGCAGCCAAGTCAAATAATCCACATTCATATAACGTGTCCCAGCTTAGTGCTCAAATTTTATGTCATAATGTTGAAGTTTAAGGGCCCAACGGGCCAACCGTCCAGTTGGATCCTTCATGTTTTGTAACCACTTTAAGGAGGCATGGTCAGTAACCACAATGAATGTAGTGCCTTACAGGAAAAGGCGATAATGTTTAACAGTCAGTAATACTGTCAGTCACTCCTTCTCAGTAACACTGTAGTTACTTTCAGCTTTTGATAACATCTTACTGAAGTAGGAGACCGAAAAAACTACACCATTACTGTTCAATTGGGCCAGGATAGCCTCAACGGCATAAATGAGGCATTAGTGAGCAATATGAAGGGTTTTTTTAGTTGGGTGGCGTAGTATAGGGCGTTGCTGAAGTAATTTACTTAGTATTTAAAATGTGGCTGATTGTTCTGGACCCCAATAAAAAGGGGTGTTTGTAGCCAATAGTCAAATGAGAGGCTCGCTGAGCTGGGTGGACTTGGGGATGAACTGATAATTATACCCCATAATACCCAGAAATACCTGAATGTCCCGGAGGTTCTTAGGGGCATGCATTTTAGAGATAGCTTTGACTTTGTCTTGTATTGTCTGGATCCCTTCCTGGGAGATAGAATGTCCGAGAAAAATATAGTTTCTTTTGAAAGAGGTGTATTTTGATGGTTTCAACTTGATATTCAAAGCCCGCAGGCGTTGAAAAGCTTTTTAAATGAGTGAGATGATTGATGAAGGCTGCAGAGAATATGGTGATGTAATAAAGATAGACAGTAACACAGCTTTGCTTGAGGTCCCGCAGAATGTGATCCATTGCACCTTGGAAGGATGCCAGCGCATTGCACATCTCTTGGGGTAGGCTGGTAGGCTGAAATAATTCTTATTATATATGAGAGCACAATTCTCCTGTTCTTGAGTAGAAAGTTCCATTTGCCAATATCCGCTGGCCAATTCATGGCTAAGAATAACCTTGAGCAGGAGAGTTGTGCAATAGCATTATCTATGCAGGGAATAAAATAACTGAATTTTTTAGTGAGGTTATTTAGCTTACGGTAGTCCATCACTACCCAATGTCCTCCAATCTTCTTTTTGATCAGCAAGAGAGGGGACGCCCAAGGGCTTTGGGACGGTACTAATAACCCAGCGTCTAATAACTGCTTGAGTTTAGCCCTCATTTACTCTCTTTAACCCTGGACTTATGGTAAGGTTTAGATCAAATATTTTGGGCATCACCAACATCAATAAAGTGGTTCCACCCCTTCAGATGCCCATAGTCAATGTCGGTCTGGGAGAAAATATCACTAGATTTATCCAATAGAGAATAAACTTGTTTAAGCTCACTGGGATTAGGTCATCAGAAATGTGGACATTAGCCGAGTACACACCATCTAGTCAGTGGGCAAACCCCTATCTAACATCGACTTAATAAAGTGAACATTGTAAATCTCATCAAGGGGAATTAGCAGACCTCTCCCTATCTCATGATGCTTTTTGACAATGATGGGTTTATTATCAAGGTTCCCCAATAGGATATCAATGGGTCGTTAATGTGAGGGGTATAGTATAACTGGCAACACTCAGGGTTCCAAAGCGCTTACTCCATCAATGCTAGCTATGTGCATCAGACAGGCTCAGGAGATCTGTAGCGTAATGTTGGTAGCAACCACCCGTTGTTCACCAGCCTTGATTACCGTTTCCTCTGCAGCATAAACGGGAATACTCCTCTGAAGCATCCACCAAATTGGGCAACTTTTTTGTGTTGCATCAAGAGGTCGTGTAGAATAAAGGTAAAGTAGAGTAAGGGTATTCAACTAAGCAGGTGTATTCTTTTTTTGAGTTCTTCATTGGTAAAGTGTAGAGGGACTTCATAACCAATCAAGGAGAGGTAATCCTGTTTCATGTTGATTATACTATCATACTCATCAAAAAATGTGTGTCAATAAGCATGTCATAAGTGTTATTGTCCAAGGCCACAGCGGGAGCAGGTAAGGTGAGATTTCCAATCCAATTAGGCAAGGAGGAGTAAGCTCCAATAGCACGGGTGTTGTTGGGACTCGCGGTTCAAAACTCCTGATTACACTCAAGATAAGGAGCCAGCTTAATATTCTTGATCAGCTTGGAAGATAGAATGTTCACAGGAGATCCAGTATCCTAGATAGCCCTAACCCAGACTTTTTGAATAACAACCTCTACCTTAGTTATGGTCCCACCAAAGTTAGGAGGGAGTGCTAATACTTCCTGAAGATGGAGAGTAGATGCAAGCTTTTTAGCTGTCTCATGATATTATTTTCAATAGACTGTAAAGTGTGAACATGATGAATTGATCAGATTAGCGAAGCAATAATATGGTCAGCACTGCTAGCGGTATTTAATAACCTCAGGGCGCCACAGCACTTGATTAAGGTAGGTTTCTTGAGAGATCAGGGATTTATCTACTCCTTCAGGTTTTTGCCAATCTGGTATAACTACTTCAACAGGGTTCCTAGGACATAATAACCAACGTCTTCATAAACCCCTTCAGACTCGTCATCCAAAGGGTTGTCCACACACATTAGGTGAAATTGAGAAGAGCTGTCAGAGATAAAGGCCATAACTTTAGTAGCTGGGGGCCATCCGCAGTGATGATGATTGGAGGAGAAGTTGGCTTAACTTGAGAAGCCTTGTCCATGAGTCCACGATTATTGGAAGTGTATCACTGGAGGGAAAAGTTTGGGCGTCCTCACGGCCACAGGGTTTAGATTAGAGTTGGCAGAAGAAGATAGCCTCGTGGAGGGGGATGCTGTAACTACGCCAGCTTTGGGTTTATCAGAGGCTGTGAACCTTAGGGAAACAGGTGGTTTAGCTTTAGCAACTTGGTCCTTAAACCCATTATTGGTGGTAGTGAATGTCACCTGAGTAAGGGGTTTAGTCTTGTAACCACTTGAAGAGATTTATTAGATGGCTCAAGCTGATCTTGGTGGGAAGGTGGGGGCTGGAAGTGCTGCCCATTGATGAAGATACACTATGACTTACTAGCCTGAGAATCTCAGGTTGACTGGGCGAAGGAATATCAGGTTTGAGCAGCACAGCAGGTGCTGGTCTCAGGGTAGTAATCAGCACATGAGGGGCCATATGGAGCATATGAGTTTTCTGTTGCGGCGATATGGTTGAAGAATCAGTAATGGTAAAGATTTGGGGATTTGACCCAAGTTCTGAAGTAGCCTCACCATTATAGATATCTGAAACCTCTATCACCGCCTCTCTGATATCACGGATTGTATGGATGTGGCATTTAGATGAGATAATATGCCGTGTGATGGAAGGTTAAGAAGCAAAACCTGTTAGAATGGCAGCAAGGGCATCATTGAGAGATAACATTCTAGCAAGTACTAGAGGTTGAGCTTCACCATAAAATCAATTAACAAAGGTGGTGAGCAATTTACCCCTTTTCATGTTGAGGCACATAAAGAACTGATTTTTCCTCTTCAACTTTGCATTGAACCAAATTCAGAAGTCAGCGCATCCCTAATCTCTGCCCAAGTTTTCAAAGTGTCCATATATGGGTTCAGAAGCTCTTGGGCCTTGCGACTTAGGCAAGGTGGGATTTTATTGACTTTTTGTTGGTCAGTCGCGCCTTCCTTGGAAGATTTATAAATATATATAATTGAAGCAATGCTACCCTTACAAGGGGTAAACTTTTCTTTAAAGGGGGTTTAAGAGGGCGCTGTTCGAGTTTTTTTGAGGCGTGATAAAGCGTTGGATAGTTGCTGTTCAAGAGTAACCAGCTGGGGTTTGAAAGCAGCGGGGAGGCTGTAAGGGTTAGTTCCCCCAACACCCTCCAAATTGAGCGTTTTATGTGGTGTAAAAGCCCCTGTAGTGAGCACCACTTGTTGGAATTAGGGTAATTAGTAGGCTTGCAGGTGCTGAATAGCCCCTGATTTCAACAATAAGGCAGGAGAAGTTTTTATCTTAACTGCTAAAAATAAGGAAAGGGGGTTTATTACCACTTAATAAAAAAGAATTAAAGCTTAAAAATAAAAGTTGGTTTTTATAAAATTTTATTTGTAGTGGCAAGCGGGTTAAGAAGCGACCCTTGTACATTTTCACTGCTTAATAGATAAACGAAATCAAGGCTTGTGAGGCGAGATAGTTGATTAATCCATTATTGGCTTTAAGCCTATTTAGGAAATATGAGGGTTTGACCTATCGGTTCTCTCAAAACTCACCTCACTTTGTTGGAATAGCTGATGGAGGGTTAAGATTTGGTAAAACAAAGCCATGAGGTAAAGTTTTGATATATTCAAGTAAATATCATGGGGGAATTTTGTATTACCTGGTGTGACCCCCTCAAGGCCTATAAAAGGGCCTGGTTTTTGCGTTGGAGTTTGCAGTGAATTGACTGTAGGACGTGGGGAGACCTCTGGATGGCTTCCCTGATTCTTCTAATGATTCACCATAATCCTACCCTTACTTGTAGGCCTATTTTGCCGAAGATAGGGAGTAAACACTTTTCTCTGAGAGGCTAGATTAGCCAAGAATTGGATAGGCCTTTTCTATTTCTAAAATCAGAGTTATTTCCTCCAACTACTCTTATTTCTGGTTAAACAACCGTTTTTCATCAATATGGTAAAATAAATTCTATTCTTCTTCAATTATTATTGTTGTGGTATACAGTAATTGTGGACTCTTTTGTATGTATAAAGAGTAAGGATCTGATATCCTTAGAAGAGAAGCAGACTTTAGATGTGAACCTCCGCAAAATTAGAGTAATGTTAAGAAAGGCCAAAGAACCTCTGAATATGAGAGTGGATTAAGTTCAGCTGAATAGTGAAGAAGTCCCTATAGCTAAAAAATCTATATTTAGTGGATTATTACAGGTCTAGCATTAGACCATGTTGGGTTTATCTATTCAACTATGGATAATAGTCTTCATATAATTATCACTTACATATTTATTACTATCAAGTAACACAAATCATGCACATACAGAACCTGTGCAATTAACTTCTGGAAACTATCAATTAGTCCAGTCTTTAACATTTGAGGCCAATAGTCCTAGATTTTAACTTTTGGTGCTCACTACAGGGGTAGTTTAGTAAGATAAGCCACTCTAAGATAAGATAAGGAAGAGTTAATATAACTTTGGATGGAATTGTCAACCAAAAAGAACGCCTTATATTCAGCTAATCATAGAGAAATTGCTGCCTAGGAGGAGAGAGTTACTAAGGTCAAGGAAGGAGTAGAAAAATTTTCCAAAATTTGGCATTAAATTACTTAAGAAAGTAACGTCATTGAAGAATCAAGAAGGAGGTTTGGTTTAAGTAAATTTATTCTTAAAAAATGGAATGCAAAGTAGATCATGTTTAATTGCATTCACTCAGCACTGACATGGAGCAACTATTGAAACAAGTTGACAAACTAAATAAACGGAATTTTAAATGTGACCCCTATATTGCAAATGGCGCTAAAGAAGATACTCATGATTTGAGAAAAGGACTTGCAGCTTATATATGAATTGTCTAGCGCTGTTTGAGAACTTATTCCACCATACATCTACTTAATATGATGATTATCAACAAGGCAAATTTGGCTTGAAATTGGGTCTGCTTGCAATAGTCCCAAGGAGCAAGGGGTTTAAATGAGACACTAGATGTGAAATTGGATGGGATTGATATAAAAAGCAATTGATTCTGAGTATTGGATTGCAATACTAATGAAGAGAACGAAGTTAAATATGTAAGCAATTGATCTAAGATAGGGAAGGAGTTGTTTGACCCAATATTAAACAATTGATGAGGCAGAAAATGATGGAGATGAGGATCATAAATTCAGGTTAAAATTAGATGAGGTTAACGTTATTATGTTAATTTGCTTGATTAGGGGATCATTTCCAGATCCACCAGTGGATTTACTTCAAACGTTTCAGACTGTAACGTATGCTAAAAATAATTCTAAAAGAAAAATGATTAGAGAAATTAAGAAACTGACAATTAATGAGTAATTTACAATTTTGTCAGATATGAAGACTCAAGTGTCAGTTGCTGAAATATGAAACGAAATTAGGACCTTTTGGAAGAACGACAAAATGAAATTGGGCCCAATAGATGAAACCATTTGAGATTATTACCAAAGTTGCCAAGTTTTACTTGTACGTGAAGAAACAGCACTGCTGTTTGTATAGTGAAGAAGGTAAAACAAAAAAATTAAAAAGTATTAGATTTAAAAGAAAATTATTATAGTGTTCCCAAAGGACTAATGAACTATTAAATGGTTATGTGCTGATATTTTTATTAAGTTTATAAAAAAACCGCTAAACCAGATTAGATGGTTAAGTCTTAAAAAATAAATCCTCTGAGCCATGGAAACTGTTAGGTCAAAATATAATTAGGAACCTGTTTGTGAAAAGGGGAAAAGAAGGACCTCTGAACCCAATTATAGGTTAAGTCCCATTGCAAAAGAAAAAAGATGAAAATATTTATATTAAATATTGATTTTTTCCCATAATTTTGGGACTTTGCCAAGATGCGATGGCAATCAGAAGTGGCCAAGAGTATCAATCTATTGGTTGACTGAGAGCAACTTGCTGATCTGATGGAAAGACATCAGGAGGAGGTGCTCAAACTATTCAAAAAGTATCATGAAATCTTTGCTCAGGACAATCATGATTTGGGATGTATAAGGAATGTCATCCATAAAGTCAATACTGGGGAAAATTACCAATAAAATGAGACTGATATAACAGTTGAAGGCCGCTGAAGCTATATCTCTTTCTGCTAAGCATCACTTTTTGAAAATCAATTCAGCCTGAAATTTAGCTCCACTAAAGAGATTTACGAAAACTATTAGCAAATATGGCGGGAAACCCCGCAAAAGAACCCGCAGGCTATGCCAAACGAGCCAGCACCACCCCCAAACGAAGCAACCCTCGGTTACCCACCTCAGGGTCAACCAGAATCACCCGCTCTCAAGCAGCAGCCATGAAAGCAGGCACCACCCCCCAACCTGGAGCTACTCCAACTAGCGCCAGTTCACCTGATCGCACTTCTGCAACCTGCACGCCTAACAGCTCTGTGTGCGCTGCCTCCCACCAACCCGCTGGGCCCCCTCCAACCAAGGAGGCCATCACTCACGCTGTTTTAATGGCGTCTGCTCAGTCAAATGCAACTCAGCCCATCCAGGCATTCACCTCCCCCATTGTGTCAGCTAATTCAGCCCCATCTATTATTGCTGACGCCGTGTTTCTGGCTCCCTCCATGAGGGGCGATACCCAGCTACCTGGCCCCCAAATCCTCAGATGTAAGGTTGGATTATCCACACATTCTGGTTCACTAAGCACCAAATTGGGACAATCTACTCTTCCCAATGAAGATTCAAATGGTTCAGATTTTGGAACTTCAAACCAGTTCCAATCTCACCCGTCCCATTTAAACCCCGTAAATGGCACTTCTCAGGTTGGCACTTTATCGCAATATGCTGAAAACAACTAATTCGCCAATCAGCCAATGAGTTTTGCCTATGAAATCACAGCAAATACTCGGGCTGAATTTACCCAAATAGATTGGGATGGTGATGAAACATCGCCTTCCTCCCAATTGGCTGGAGTTAATTCCAATCTGGATGGGCCTCCCCAATTTAGTGAGGCCCAACAATCACCTGGCCCCCCAAACCCTCGGATGTAAGGTTGGATTAGCCACACATTCTGGTTCACTAAGCACCAAATTGGGACAATCTACTCTTCCCAATGAGGATTCAAATGGTTCAGATTTTGGAACTTCACACCAGTTCCAATCTCACCCATCCCATTTAAACCCCATAATTGGCACTTCTTAAGTCGGCACTTT
Organism: Massospora cicadina; assembly: GCA_022478985.1. Taxonomy (NCBI): domain Eukaryota; kingdom Fungi; phylum Entomophthoromycota; class Entomophthoromycetes; order Entomophthorales; family Entomophthoraceae; genus Massospora; species Massospora cicadina. The sequence continues at coordinate 28,397 of JAKSZP010013787.1, forward strand.
ATCTCAATATGTTGAAAACGACCAATTCACCAATCAGCCAATGAGTTTTGCCCACGAAATCACAGCAAATACTTGGGCTGAATTTACCCAAATAGATTGGGATGGTGATGAAAGATCTCCCTCATCCCAAATGGCTGGAGTTAATTCCAATCTGGATGGGCCTCCCCAATTTAGCGAGGCCCAAAAAACCGCCCCTCAATTTAATATAACGACAGCAACTGCTGTAACATTCCAGCAACAAGGGAACTCTGCAAACTTGTTCAAACCACCAGCTCACACTCAACCCGCAATTGCAGCCCAAAGCAAACACAAACGTACCAAAGGAGCCACTGGGGCGTGGCAAAACCTCTGGCACCAACGCTACCCAAAGCTGATCCCCGTGAAGTGGCATTTATTGCTGATGTTAAGAAGAAATAAGCCGAAACTAGAGCGCAAAAAGCTCTACCTCGCTCAACCCTCTCCCACGCAATTCGCCTTTATTATGGGCATAACCCTGTTAAATTTTATACAGAGGATTACTTCTCATACTTTGCAGCGATTGCGGAGACATTCATAATTAACACCACCATCCATGAATTAGTGGTTGGCCACTACATCGATGTGGGCTTCACTGAAGCTGCCCTTGCTGACCATGCTGCCACCCTCCAGGTCATTATTCTGCGTGGACTCTTTGCATCTCCCGCTCACGCTCTCACCTGGAGAAAATTTCATGGGTTACTTTTTCCAAACTACCAGCGACTGTTGATCCTGAGTCTCTTAAACTGGCGCTCCATCGTGGTTTAATGGAGTTTGGGTCTGTTCTTTCAGTGAACTTTAGCTTCCCCTCTTACTATGCTCCCACTCAAAGAGCTCGCACTGGTAAGGCGTCATTCATCCCCTCCCCCACTGTATCCCGTAACATTGAGGTTATTCCTCGTGTGGCGGTAGTTGGGGCATGCCCTGAGATCTTTTTTGTCGACCCTGATCAGGCGCGCCCCCGGTGTTCATGGTGTAACGCCCTTGGACACTTGTATAGTGGCTGCACAGCTCGAAAACAAGCCCTCTTAGCCACCACCCAGGGGCCTAAACCAGGCCAAAAACGATCCCACGTGGCTGCAGCAGCAATTCCACAACCCACACAATGGGTTACCGTTTAAGACCTGTCCCCTGAGGCCTTACGACTAGCAGTTGAAACAGCTAACCCCACTATTGGTATGGGATACCTTCGCGCTCATGCCCCCCTTCCAATGGGCACCCCCTCCAATCTCCCAGAGTCAACTCCCTCTCTCACCAAGCGCAAGGCATCTCCCACAGGGTGCCCCTCGTCAGCCACCCCCACTCAGGGCTCCGCGGCACCCCCACCAACCTCCACCAGCGATTTATCGCATCAACCCTCAGCTCCCAATGGAGCTATGCCCACCAGCATGGACTGGCAACCCGCGGCCTGCGGTAGAAGTGCCACCTCAAAGAGTCCTACCCCAACCCCACAGTCCATTTCACGCGGATCCTTTGCAGTGTTGGAAGAAGTGAATATGAACTCAGACTCATCAAATGGGGACACCGCGGAGGTCACCATTGAGCACCCTCAGGTCCTTCCCCTGAAACGGAGCGGGGACAGCATCCTAGGCTGGCTTACTGAGTCCTCCGCCCCCCACCCTCTCCTTCCCCTCAGAACCCTCGACGCTCCTCATGGATTGCAGCTAGTAGTCAAGCTAAAGGACTCAAAACTAGCCACCTCACAGCAGCAAGTTTAAGCGCTGGCGACCCCCCAGGACATAGAGGGGAACAGCTATGAGTCCCCACGGCAGCACCCTGGCCCTGCAAACCATCAACGCAAATGGGTTGCGGGACTTTAAGCGGAGTGCCCGCCTCCTCCGCAACTTCAGGTCAGCACAAATTGACATCGCTGCTGTCCAGGAGCCCCATATCCTCCCCCACGAACAATCTGCATGGAATGAACAGTTTGGAGGCAACTCCTTCTGGACAAACCATGCCGCCCTTATTGTTTTGAATCCTCGGGTTAAAACCCATTCTTTTTCACAATATCTAGGTGGCCGCCTCATACTGGCCAAAATCACCACTCCTGACTTCTCCTTCTTCGCTGCAAGCATCTACCTGCCTAATGCAGGTCAGGAGCAAAATCGGCTCTTGGAAGAGCTCCTCCAACTCAATCTCCCACGGAATACAGTCCTCTTAGGAGATTTCAACACTATCATAAGTCGCGTCCGTGACTCTTACCCCCTGCAGCAAAGGAACGCCCTGGATCAAGTCGCCTCCATGATTTCCTTCGCCTGAGCGGCTTTATAGATGCGCTTCCACCATCCGCGTCTGGCCTAGGTTGCATGACTAGGATCCAGTATGATGGAGGAGCTTTCCAGTCAGCGTCACGCATAGATATGGCACTGATTGGCCAACTGCTAATTGGCCGCGTCTCCTCTCCCATCTCTCGTGACAACCATCTGAGTGATCACAGGTCACTCACCGTTGTCCTCACCACCACATTTAGACCGTCGCGTAGGTTCTGGCCTAGGGTTGCCCCAGCTCTTCTCAACAACCCCTTCACTAAGGAGAAGCTGTCTATGACCATCCGGGAGACTCTCACCTCCCCTTACCCCACCTGCTTGACCACAAGGCTAGATGGGCGGTGACCAAGGAGGGCATCACCCGCGTTGCTTACAACTGTGCCAAAGCCCAGATGACTGCAGCTCGCGACAGATTCAAAAGGGCGGAAGCCAGAATCAGACATCTTTAGCGAAACTGCCAGCCTTCGCCCTCTCCCAGATGGTTGGATGACTGGGAAGCGGCGCAGGAAACACTCCGCTTGGAGCTCACACTGCAGGAAGAATGGGCAGAAAACTTTACAACATCTCGATACTATGCTCAATGTGAACGCCCCACCCGCTTCTTCTTTCAGAAACAGAAAGCCCGGTCAACAGCGCAGGATATTACTGCACTGAAGATTGGCACTACAACCACTTCAGATAAGGAGGAAATCACGCAGGAACTACACCGCTTCTACTCCAGCCTCTTCCATGCCACCCAGGTGGACCCATCGGACATCCAAGCCTTCCTGTGGCGGGCTCCAGAGCCGCCCATTGACCCACGGGCTGATGAGGCTCTACTGGCGCCTATTTCCATCCAGGAGGTGATGGAAATTCTTCTGAAATCCCCACGGCTTAAAGTCCCAGACCCAGACGGAATACCCTTTGAGGTGTACCTTCTGGAACCTGAAGTTATAGCCAGAACCCTCCGCGACCTCTTCGCTGCACTCTTGGTGAATGGCGAGGTCCTCCCCGACTCCAGAGGCTCAATCACGACCCTCATTCACAAGAAGTCAGACCGTGAGAACCTGGCGAACTGGCGCCCCATAACGTTGATCAACACAGACCACAAGCTCTTCACGAAGCTTCTGGCCAACCGCATCACCAAATGGGTGTCACCTCGCCTCTCCCCATCCCAGCACAGTTTTATTCCGGGGAGGTCGTTATGGGACATCTATAATGACCTTCACGTGAATTTGACTGCTAACTCTCGTAAGGTGAATGGCTTTGTGGCTCTCCTGGATATGGGAAAAGCATATGATCGGGTAGCCTAGCAGTATATTGATGCTTCCCTGGACTGCTTCCATCTCCCACCCGCAGCTAGGCGCTGGATATCAGCGCTCTTTGACCAGCTCCACAACAGAGTCCTGGCGCCAATGGGTTTTACAGTGGAAGTACCAGTTGGACAAGGTCTCCGGCAAGGGGACCCCCTGAGCCCTATCCTTTTTGACATCACACTTGACCCCCTCTTGGCCTCCTTACAAGACAAGCTAACAGGGATTCTGGTCCCAGGTAAAGCCCCCACACGCACCATGGCATTTGCAGATGACACTGCCATTGCATTTGGCTGCCCAGGGGATGTTGCCCTCGCTGCTGTGAACATTGAGAGGTACACCAAGGCGTCCAACGCCATGGTCAACACCTCCAAGACAACAGTTGTACAGGTCGGCTCCCCCTTCCTCTCACCATTTGGTATTGAACCTGAGCGCGGTACCTTCCGTCACCTGGGCGTTCTCACCAACCAACAAGGAGTTGCGCTAAAAGACAATGAGGACTTGCTCCTTGCAGCAGTTAACTCCAGGATTGCCAGCTGGAACCGGCGGCACATCACCCCCAGGGTCGAGCTCTGATGGCCAATGTGTTCCTCCTCTCCAAAGTCTGGTTCCTAGCGCACGTCTGCCCATTCACAGATGCCTTTTATACGCGGCTCAATGTACTCCTCCGCTGTTGGATCTGGGGCTCAAACCATCCACCAATGGCCCTCTCAACCATTTCCTGACCCTGCAATGAAGGGGGCCTAGGGCTTCTGGACACGTGATCCCACGCCACCACAATCTTCCTGAAGTTCCTATGGCCGATTGTCTGCTGGGACGCGACCCCCATGCCCCAATGGGCGCCCGCCCTCCGCCAGTCAGTGTCAGCAGCTCTGGGTCTTCCTAGAGCATCTCTGACCTCATTAGGGGAGTGGCTCACAAACCACCCAGGCCATCACCTGAAACTATCCTCATCCCCCTACTGGAACCAGGCTCTCCTTGCCCTGAAACGACTAGGCGTGCGAATCCACCATGCCTTCCCATACAGAAAGAAAGGCCCTGGCCTCAGCCCCCGTCGCCATGCAATTGTGCACAATGGACAAGTTGTCACAACTCGCCTCAACCCCAAGATCGTCCTCCCATCCGCCCAAGACTCCTTGAGCTCCTCCCTCACTCCGTGAGATTTGACCTTAAGGAATTGTGGAAGGATGTCTATCACCCCATCCTGTCAGCAAAGGTGTCCAACACCTTATGGAGGGTACTCCACTGTTCATACAGGACAGGGGACCGGACTGGCCCTACCTTCCAGCACCGAAGCTGCCCCCGCTGTGTGGAGCCTATTGACTCCCACCTCAATCGTTTTTTCACCTGTCCAGGTGTCGCCGCATTTTGGCCAAAGGCCCGCAAGCTCCTCCATGCTCAGCCCTGGTCTGGACACCCTGTGCAAGACCTCATGTTTGAGCAGACATTGCCTGGTTGCCACCGACCCCTCCGTGTCCTCGCCTATGCCACAGCCATCTGGACCATCCATAACTCCTTCCTTCGTGCTGCCTTTGACCAGCAGGTGTGGACCCTTCCACACATGATCACCCACTTTCAGGTACACTTTGAGATGGCCCTGAAGGTCTGCACTATGTCGCCAACCCTCCCCCGCTCAGTTGTCACTGCAGCACGGCTCTGGCGCGCAAACCCCCCTCCCTTTCTCTTTGCTTTCTCCCTCCCCTTCCTTCGCCTCAGGCTCTTAGGAGCCCAGGCGTAATTCAATAAACATCGATGAATCCCCCCCTTGGGTTGGGACCATCTAGTACTAAAAAAAAGGCCGATGAAGCTGTAGGAAGAGGAAATCAGCAAACTAGTGGAGCAAGACCAGCTAGTTCCGTTATTGAGTCGCTGGGCAAGCCCTATCTATCAGGAGAGTATCTGTAACTCTTCAGTTCCCAGCTTGGTAATGCATGAAGCACTGGACCAAAGCAAGCGAACTTGTCGTCAAAGTGAACATAAATAGCCCAGCAAAGGGAGCTGGCGCTAAGAAGACATAGGGCAAGGGTGTTAAGCACTGTGAAAGTAATAATAACTCGAGCAATCTTCAGAACTTTGCCATGCCCAGAGGGCTGTTACTAACCAATTTTTGTACAGGGGTAGAGTGCACTAATGACTAGGTTTGGAGGGAACTTTGGCAGGGCCAGGTGTGTTTTGAGGCTTTGGTGATAGTAAATAAAATAAATTGGCTAACATTTCAAAAGACCTCCATGAAGAGGTCTGCACACAGGTGCGCCCAAGTTACCATATATATAAAATGTAAAATGACAATGTGGTTTATTGGGAAAGATGACTAACAAGAAACGTTAGTCTCAAGTGAACATAATTAAACCATCTCAGGGAAATTTTGGATCGGTGAAAGTAGTCCCAAGCCTTGGTGCACCAATAGGCACACGCTTCTGTCCAAAAAGTTAGCAAACTTTGAAACTGACCTCACTCAAGTGATTGATTCAAGTTGTACATGACCTGAGCTCATAATATATAAACGGAACAGTTTTAAACCCCCATTACCCAACTAACCGGATTGTGCTGTTGTCATTTATTAAGTAGCCCATCCATTTTAACGCCTGAGCTGAAACAAGGGGATTGGTGTTTTGCACCTCACTTGTACCAACCTTGGCATACTTGGCCTGTACCCAGCGTTGGTCCAAGGTGTGCTTAAGATCAGAATGGCCTGAAGTTTAACCTTCTGTACCTCCTGCCGCCCAGCCTTGTTCTTGGGATTGATGCCTTCTATCAAGTCATGTAAACATGACACTATCCTGATTATGGATATGAAGGGTGGCTCTAATTTGGTACTGATTGAATATCAGAAGCTGGATAATATAATGAGAAGGATTTCTATTCACTACCACAAATCAATGATGCATTGGATTGATTGGGAGAAGCAAAGTATTTCTCAACAATGGATCTAATATGGGGATATTGGTAAATTAGTTTGCTGATGGAAGACCAAGAAAAATGCGCAATTATCATTGCACAGGGGCTATATCAACTAACTTGGATGCCCCAAGGGCTTTGCAATGCGCCTGCGACGTTACAGAGGGCTATGGACACCCTATTGAATGACTTAAAATTGTCATGCATCCTGGTGTACTTGGACAACATAAATGCGTTCAGTAGGACCTTTACTGACCATTTGTACCACTTGAGAGAAGTCTTCAAGAGACTGTCCACGGCTAACCTAAAGATTAAGCTGAAAAAGTGCCACTTCATCTAAATAGAGTTGGAATATCTGGGCTTCGTCATCATCTCCAGTGGTCTGCAGATGCAAACCTAGAATATTGAGGCCATAGAGAGGATGGCCATCCTGAGAGATGTCTAAGATATCCAATTGATCCTTGGAAGGATCAGATATTACCAAAGTTTTATAAAGGATTTCCCAAGAATTGCTGAGCCCTTTTTTCATTTAATGAAGGATCTGAAGAAAGGATAAGTTTAGAATAAAGAGGCTCAGTTCTTTTGACGAGTTACGCTGGTACCTCATATATTCTCTGATATTAAAATATCCAATTTGTTGGGTGTCAACTGTGATGACCAAAAATGCTCAAAATCAAGGTTTAATATCTCAGTCTAATGAGACTTTAAAATCCCCATTGGAAATACTGATTCTTGGATAGATTGACGATCAACCCTTTAGAGTTATTGGCCTCCTCTGAAGGATGAGGCTAAGCAATCTGATGGGGCAAAACATCCCACAAGAAGGTCAATCTCATCTAATAAGAATCTCATCAAATGTGATCATCACAAGTATAGCAATAATAAATCAGAAATATCAGTCATCTATTAGGAAAGATCTTACCTCAGGTGAAGCACAATTATCATCATGAAGAGCCATCAAATCTACCCTATATATATCCCTCATTTCTAACTAATAATTACCTCTATTTTTTGTCTCGCATAGCTCAATTCAGGTCTATTCATATAGAATTCTGTATTTCTGTTTGGAATCAATTATAGCAATGGAACTAATAACTTCATTTCACTAGTGTCTATCTTTGCTAGAGCCATGGAACTAATAATTTTGTAGCCTTTGTAGTGCCTGAATATCATAATTTCTATCAAAATTCCAATAATGGTGCTCCCTGCCAGGTCTGCTTCTGAGGCTACCTGGTGAAAATATACTTTCATGACGATGTATATATTTAGCGAAGAAAGCCCCTCTTCTGAGAAATCAATGAGTATAACTCAATGGGTAAACTTCAACAGGCAGGAGTTGCCTTCTGCTAATATCAATAATCTTCAATTTTTAGCTTCTATGGACCTGGCCATTGAGGGCCCTGATAAAAATAATTCTCAAATTTAAACGGCAGATGTAGAAGAAACGGTCAAAGGCTTGATAAGGGGGGCTATCCATCCTGGTGCCCATCCTAATCAAGACTGAGCGTATAAAGTTGCTGCTAATATGATGGACTTATACAACAGAGCGGTGTTACAACATACTGAATTGGTTTGGCTAGAACTGAGCAGTACCTCCGGCAGTATGTACACACCACTATTCATCACATACTCCAGCTTTTGGGGTTGCATCATCTCGAGATCCAACGCCAGTTAACCATGGTGCAACAATTTTATTCTCAATTATCCTCTTTCTATGAGACAGCTTCTAACTTTGGTCGGGAGTATTGAGAAGCCATGCTCAATATTAGAAGGGAAATCAACGATCTACATAACCATTTGGTGAGAATTGACAATAGAGTTGTGGGGTACATCGGCCAAGAAGTATCTCAACAGGTTAGTGATGTCATTAATCCTATTCACAACCAAATTTTTACCCTTGAGGATGAGATTACTTGACAACTGGGAAAATTGCAGGCCCAATATGAGGAACGCTTTGTTGAACTCAATAGGCTACTCCAACAATTTGTTCAAATTGTGGATACTATTAGAGAAGGTGGACCCTGTCCGGCTGGCCTTCCTGGACCTCAGGGACCACCTAGCTCTCCTTTGGTGGCCCCAGGATCCCCTGGTGAACGGAGTCCTCAAGGTCCTGAAGGTCAACAAGGCCCACCTGGGCCTGCAGGTTGTGATGGTTCGTAAGAACCCCCGGGACCTCCTGGCCCCCTGGCTCCTCACTTTCAATTCACGATTCTGAACCTTCAGTCTACTAGTATCAAGGGTACAGGCGTTAGAAAACCAAGTATGAGCCATAGCTCAAGGGTGTTTCTTATCCTTAGAAGGCCTTCCAACTAACCCAGATTACTCTTTATCCAACTTATTGGATGGCGTCGATAATGCTCATCATCTATGAGATGTAAACTAAACTATGCAAGAAACCCAGTTTGTAATGTTAAATGCTTCCATTGAATGGTTAACTGCTAAATGCGGAGTACTCAAGAACAAGCAGAAAGAGATTATTACAGTGATCTCTAGCTTAAATCAACCGCCTGCAAATGATTATCTTGATCAATGGGTTCAAAATTTACAGGAGGACCTCAATCATTTAAGGCAACAAGTTGACCGAATTCCCAGTCAAGCTCATATCCCAGACTCTGAACCCTCTGAAGCTGATCCAGTCATGGTATCAGGTGTACATGTTTTGAGCAATGAACCCACCACATTCAAACCTAACTTTAAGGATAAGTTTGAGCTGGGTGAAGGTAGCATTTATTCTTTTCTATTTGTCTATGAGCGAGCAATGGACGGAACAATGGATCAACAGAAAGTTTGGCACATTACTTATTGTCTAATCCAAGTTTGCTCAAGAATCAATGGTTCCTCACCTTAAGGTTTGCAATACGTGGGCTCAAGTGAAAACCGCCCTTAACAAGGAATTCAGGAGTGATTAAATCCTATCTAACCAAAAGTAAGCCTTTATGAGCATCCAATCAAGCGAGGAGAGTCAATCCAAGATTTTGATAAGACATTCTATCATGAGGCCCAGACTCTTGCTACTTGTGATTGTAATACCTTAGATGATGCCATATTGACTGTAATGAGTGCATTTGCATCTCGTACTAAGTTATTAATGCATTTAAATTCACTTAAAAGAAATTTCAGATCTATTCTCGACATCAAAGAGGCGCTTATGGAGATTTTAAATGGTGTGGTCCACCTGACCTCCACTAATAACCCTCATTCTTATATCTATGCGATGCCTCCTAGACCCAAACCTAAACCAAAGAAGGAGCCATGCAACTATTGTGGTCTCGTGGGTCATATGTAATCTCAATGTTGGAAAAACAAGAGGAAGAGTCGAAAAAGGAGGAGTCAGCATAGGGCATGAGGCTCCCAGTGCTGACTTACCTTCTATGCCTCAATCGAAATCTTTTAACACTCCTAAAGACTGTTATGTGATTTTCGCTCTTGGTGAACTTGATATCCCTGATAAATTAGCCAACAAAGATACTATTTCTTCTTATAATTTTGTTCCTTATTTTAATTTAATTTGAGCGTTTAATCCCTCAGTATTTTCAATCCCACACTTTGGCACTGATGTGGCACAGGTGGAAGTCAGTGCACAAGGTGAAAGTTTTGAACATCATCAATATGGGATCACCCATAAGTGTGATCTCGTCCAGACATATGAAAAAAATAAAAGTGGCGCCAGACTTAAACCATTCTCAAGACTATGGAAATGCTGGTCCTTCATACACTAAATCTATATGAGCTTATTCTTCCCTTTCAATGCGCTTTGTAAAGTTGATTGTTTTGCCCCCTGCAGTAGGTTTGGACAACAACTGCTAAGACTTGCTCTTAGGAACCTAATTTCTCATTATTTTTGATGTGATAATTAGTCTTAAGGACAATTACCTTTTTTTTAATTAGGTACCAAGTACCTTTAATTTTACAAGATGTCCCCAATAGCAAAGGCAAAATCAAACGACGCGTTTGCTTATTAGTATCTCACTTCTACCTCTTAGCTTAAGTACCAAATTTTAGGACTGAGGACTATACTTCCGCCTCCATCAGCTTATGCCTCTGAAGGGATGCCTTTATATTCTAACAATCCAATTAGCTATACTAACGTTATTTTTTGCCGAGGAGACTGTATCTATGGTCTGATTAGCAGACCTGAGCTCTGGTATAGTGAATCTAAGGACGTTATAGTGAAGCTAAAATATTTAACCAAGGATACTCAAGTAAAAGAAGGTTCCTTATACAAGAAGTTGTGATATAAATGGTTGCCTTTTATTTGGCCCTCTGCGAGGACTGATACTATTATGGAGGCTTATCAAACTGTAGGGCATGGATCTGTTGCCAAGACTTTACAGTGGTTGAAAAATCATTGTTACTGGGATAACATGCTGGAAATTTTACACAATGTGTTAAAGGCTTGTCTTACTTGCCAACAACAATGTGGTGGAAATCCGATGTACCAACACAAAAATTATGGGACCTTCATAACCTTTTTTTAATATGAGTATCGATGTAGTGGGCCCTCTCCCTACTGCCACTTATGAACATCATTATATAATATTAGCTATTAACCATTTTACCAAATGGATTGAAGCTACCTCTGTTTCCACGGTCACCGCTAAGGCTATTGCGTCATTCCTTATTTAAGCAAGTTTTCACCAGGCATGGTAGCCCAAAGTCTATTAATGGAAAATAAGACCAACTTTATTTCTCAGATGGTATCTGAGCTAGCTAAATTTAATGGGTACCTATCAGTCATTTACGTCCAATTACAATCCTTCTACTAATGGTGCAGTCAAATGAACAGATGGTACCCTTGTAGCCATTCTTCAAAGATGGCCTCCAACGACCCTAGTAGAAGGAATCTCTATTTACCCAGTGCGATGTTAGCCTATATAGTTAGCTACCATTGTATAATTGGAATGTCTCCCTTTAAGGCTCTTTATGGTCGGGATCCTATTCTACCCTCAAGTGTACAACCTATACTTGATGATGCTACCCAGCAAACTACTGATTTATCTATAAGGAGACTAGCTGACAAAATCATCTGAGTACATGCTTTAGCATTGAGTTCCCTTGCTGCCACCACCTTAAAAGAGGATCTAGAACCAACGCTTGTCGACCTACGCAACCTGAATATCAAGTTGGGGATCTTGTACTCTTCTATCATCATAGACCTGGAGGAAGGATTTACAAACTTGACACCTTATGGGCTGGTCCTTACCATATTATGTATTGTCCGGGTATTGATTACTCCATTGCAGCTATTGATACTAGTACTGTTATCAATATAGTTAATAGCAGGTTTCTTTATAAGTATGTGCCCCCTAGGTAGGACCTTGAGGGGGGCATTATTTGGGGATTCAACTGCGATGACCAAAAATGCTCAAAATCAGAATTCAATATCTCAGTCTAATGAGACTTTAAAATCCCCATTGGAGATATCTATTTCTTGGATAGACTGACGATCAACCCTTTAGAGTTATTGGCCTCCTCTGAAGGATGAGGCTAAGCAATCTGATGGGGCAAAACATCCCACAAGAAGGTCAATCTCATTTAATAAGAATCTTATCAGATCTGATCATCACAAGTATAGCAATAATAAATCAGAAATATCAGTCATCTATTAGAAAAGATCTTACCTCAGGTGAAGCACAATTATCATCATGAAGAGCTATCAAATCTACCCTATATATATCCCTCATTTCTAACTAATAAAGTACCTCTATTTTTGTCTCGCATAGCTCAATTCAGGTCTATTCATATAGAATTCTGTATTTCTGTTTGGAATCAATTATAGCAATGAAACTAATTATTCGTTTCACTAGTGTCTATCTTTGCTAGAGCCATGTAATTAATAATTTTGTAGCCTTTATAGTGCCTGAATATCATAATATCTATCAAAATTCCAATACAGAATTCAATCAAGAGTTTATAGTACAGATTGATGCTTTGTTAATGGTTATTGGCGCCATCCTGAGTCAATTAGATGAGTTTGGGGACAACCATCTGGTAGCTTATTTGAGCCAGACGTTATTAGCAGCAGAAAAGTATTACACCATTACTGTGCATGAATGCTTTGCGTTGATTTACACATGTAAGCATTTTTGGGTGTATATACGGTACACACTTTAAAGTGGTGATGGACTACTCCTCCCTGCATTGTCTACATAACCTAAGAGAACCAGAAGGACGTCTGGCTCAATGGGAATTGAAGCTTTAAGCTTATGACTTAAAGATAGTTCATTAAGTGGGAACCTCTCATCAAAATGTGAACGGCTATTAAGGTTACTTATGGTCCAAGTGCTATACCAACAGGCTAATGATCTGTTTCAGAGAATAGTTGATGGAGAAATCAGGAATGAGCCCCAAGAGAACCAAAGTGTGCTTAGGAAAGCAATGGAAAACACTGAGACCAAGAGTGGACAAGTATATAAGATGATTGATGGAAAATGACTATTATTCCCAAGCCCATCAGAACAAGTGGCAATCGTTCAGGCTGCTCATAAGGTTGTTTGACAAGGAGGCCTGGGGAAGACATCCAGTCACATTCACCAGTATTATTACTGAGAGTCTATCAGCTACAACGTGGCCGAATATCTGGCTTGTTTTGTGGAGTGCCAGTTGCAAAAACCACACAAGAACATAACCATATATTGACTGGTCCACCCTGGATTTGCCTGGAATACAGTGTCCATCGATGTGATGGGACCACTGACTATGAGCACATGGGGATTCAAATATATAATGGTTGCAATTGATCATCTGACCAGATGGGTCAAGATGAAGGTTCTGGTGGAAGTAGACACTACAAGTACCACACAGTTTATCCTGGATCAAGTTGTATACCGCAATGGATGCCCACAAGTCTTGTTTAGTGACAATGGAACTAATTTTACGTCCCATGTGATCCTAAGGTCGAAAAAAATAATGGGGATACGAGGAGCCATGTCAGTTCCCTATTAGCTAGAAACAAAATGACTTGTAGAAAAAGTAAATTGAACACTGGCCATGACGCTGAGGAAGCTGGTCACTGGGAGAACTTTCGCATGAGGAACATACCTCAGTTTGGTGATGTTTGCATATAACATCAGTCACCATATTGCAACGGGAAAAACTCTATTTGAGTTGTTGTATTGAAGAAAGGTTGAGTTACCATTGATCTTATATATAGTGTTCAAACCAACATGGGGATGAGTGCAGAGCAGTACTTGCTCCAACTTTTGAACATCATGATTAAAATGCAGTTGCAAGCATTTGATATAATCTTGAAGAAAAAGGTCATGGCTAAAATGATGGACAATAAGAGTCAACTGGCATTATCCAGATGCTACGTAGGTGATAAAGTAGCCTATTGTGACATGCATGGCTTCATAAGAAGAAACAAGTTAGGTATGCTATGGTCAGGTCCATTTAAGACCATCATCAAGATGGTGATAAATGCATATTCCATCAAGAACCTTACAGAGGGAAGAATTGTTAATTGGGTCCATGCTATTTATCTAAAGCAGTGTATCTAAGAAAAAATAATAAGAGTTTTCTCAAAGGACTGCTGAACCATTGAGATAATTATGTCGTGACATTTTTGGTTAAGTCCTAAAAAGGATCACTGAACCAAAATAAATGGTTAAGTCTAAAAAAATAAGATCTCTGAACCATAGAAACTGGTAGGTCAGAGTATATCTAGGAACTACTTTGTTGGAATAAATAAAAGATGGATTACTGAACTAAGTGAAGGTCACCTATCATATAAAAAATAAGAAAAAACAATAACAAATTGATAAATTAGGAAAAAAACGCACATAAAAAAGATTTGTGAATTTATATTTTTATTGGTTTTCCCTGACTCGGAGATGATTATTCTATGTTGTCTCTTGGGCGAGGGAGAATGTATAGCAGTAGGAGTAGATGAAGTATTAAAATCTATTTGAGATCAAATGCTAGAGAGGGCTAGACTTACTCAAAGCTAAGTTTTTTGAGCAGAGGCTGAACCTGGAAGAACGCGATGATGAGAAGAGAAAATTGAGATTTTGGTACATGCCAATTGTGATACTCCAGATTGGGGAGGGAAGCAGCAGAACAAGAAGAGGCGGTTGGTGAAAACCTCAAGTAATCCCAATATGGCACTGGAGCCGGAAGATTAGTCTTGAGCATTTGCCAATGAGCTTCATCAAGAACATTGGAAATGTGAGTTGGCATAGAGAATGGGATATTAGATGTAAATTGCCAAAATCATGTCCCCAATCAGAGTCATAATAGGAAGGTATATATGTGAAGTGCCAGAAACGAGGTAGTCATTCAAGGAGTGGATGGCATCCTGAAGGAAATGAATATGAGCTTCTTGGATTCAAAAGCAGAATGAACAATGGAATCAGGGGGAGCTGGAAGCTTTGTGGTCCAACTTTAAAGAACTTGGCCTGAAAAACGAAGGGCATAGGCTGCAACGTCCCAAGCTATGATACTTAGAGATTGGAAGCGTTCAGAGCTATGGAAAGAGCCTCAGTTACTCAGTTTCTTATTTTTGTGTAGAGAAGCTCGAAATATTAGGGATTTATGATACCATTTTGGTTGAAAGAACAGCTGGTTTATACTATTGTCTGAGTCAAAAAAGGAACTCAGGAAGCAAGTCAGATCTAGCATAAGACGACTATCAAATATTAGATGGCATTGCTTCAGGATGCTTGGCAATAATAATAGGATTATTTGCAAAAGGAGACGAATCTATGAGAGTATTTAAGTCCACTTTAGGAACCAATGAAAGAGGGAGATATGCTATGAGTTATTAAAGACGGTCACTACTCTAGTTTCATCAGGATTGGATACTATTTCAGGTAGTTCAGTGGAAGGACTACCTACATGTGCTTGACTAGGTGTATGGGTCCTAGGTGGACCATTGAAGAGATTTCTCTGAGCAGAACAACTCATCAATTGGAAGAGATGGGCATCTTTAATGGAGGAATATTGTCAAGATATTGCTGGTACCAAAAATTAGAATTTGACATAAGTGCTGGACAAGAGGGAAATAGCAGACTTTTTATAATGGTCAATATTATCAAATTCGGTGTAGATTAAGCTCTAATATTCTAATTCTGGTGAAATTAATCTATTATGCATGAAATAAGCTCTTCAAAAAGAAAGAAAGATCAAAAGAATGATATGCACCAAAAAAGTTATTATGAGAAAGTATCGTGAGCGATTAAAATTGATCATTCTTATTTTTTTCACAAGACAGAAATCAATGGTATTAAAATCCTGTTAAGGATGAAAAGGATATCAGAAAATCAAGGACGCCAAACCAAGATCCTGAATATCACAACGGGTTGTATGCCCTGACTGGGGAAAACCCAACTTTCTGGGACTAGCATTGTCACAAGTAAATTGACTAGACTGGATGACAATGGGTCTTGAGGACCACGCTCTGAGGAGGTGGTAGTGAGGAATAAAAGGAAGAGAACTGCTTGCTGAAGGTTGTCCTGAGCAACGTTGAGTGCAGATCAGCTGTGCTCCGCTGGAAAATGAGAAATATTTAACTTGGTCTGAGGTGGCATTCTCCTGTCCCAATCCTATTCTCGCTGGAAATCTAGGCAAGAGAGTGATGTGTTGAGATTTTTTCCACCTTTCCAGCCCTATAGGGTATCTATTGGGTCGCTAGGGGAAAGTCCCGCTTATAAATGAAAAATGTTGGTTGATCTCAAACTTAGAATAATAGTGTCTGGGGATTTATTGGGTAATTCGCCATGTTTGGATTCCTTGGGATCAGTCCAGGTGAATGCTTAAGATCTTGTTGGGCAGAATTGCTGAAGAAATCAGGGCATCTGATAGTTGATCATTATTTAAATATCAAGTGTACCAATTGGTATTGGCTGGGTTTTGTCACCAGTTGATTGGGAATTTAATTAGCAGTTGTGAGGCGAGTAATGCCGCCTTCAACTAGAAAATCAATCAGTTGGTTTAAAACCTGCGCTAATGGATAAAGAAACCTAATTACCTAAGCAGGTCAATAGCCAAATGTGGTTGGTTCACTGTGAATGAGTGAGAAAAAGTTAAGGACACATTTTCTAGATCTTTCCGTTTTAGGTCTCAAAGATGTCTGACATAGGAATCACTAACCCAATGGAGAAGACTATCGCCAGTAGAGACATCATTGGGAAGTTCAATGGCAATGACCTCCTTTTTATGCTGAGGTGCTAACCGAGGAGTTGGCCGACAAACTCCAACTATAAATCCATAGCATTTCATACTAATAAAAAAGAATTTCCTATGGTAAAATAAGTTTTATTTTTCTTCAGATAATTATTATTGTGGTATACAAAAATCGTGGACTCTTTTGTATGTATAGAGAAGATACTCAGATATCCTTAGAAGAGAAAGAACTTAGATGTGAAAATCCGCAGACTCATAGTGACAATAAGAAAGGCCAGGAACCTCTGAATATGATAGTGGATTAAGTTCATCCAGAACAAGGAAGAAGTCCTTATAGTTAATATAATCAATATTTCGTGGATTATTACAGGTCTAGCATTGAACCATATTGGGTTTATCTATTCAACTATGAACTATAGTCGTCAAACTATTATCACTTACATATCACTTACATATCAAACAACACAAATTTTGCACATACCAAACCTGTGCAGTTAACTTCTAGGAACTTTAAGTCAAGCCACTATTTAACATTTGAGGCCAATAGTTCTAGATTTTAAAAGCAGACATATTTTAGTTTAGAGGTAGTGTGAGATACACCCAATTGTGGTTGGGCATACATTTGGTGGTGCTTAGGTTTTCACAGCCCTAGTGTAGTGGGGGAAGTGTCAGAGCAATAGCAGATAAAGTTTAGACTGGCCTGCCAGTTGGGATGTAAAAGCACCTAAAAATCAAGCCAGAATGCAATTATAATTGCCACAAAAACGACGAATAAGTGTACTGGGACATTGTCATGAAAACGGCAGAAGAAGTTTAGACTGACTTGCCAGTCAGGATGCGTAAGCACCCAAAAAGCAAGCCAGAATGCCAGAGGCATTGCTGACTGAATGACGTCATATGTAGCTGGGCATTGTGAAATGACGAATTGTCAGTGTAGAACAACAGTGAGTAATATCCTGATGACGAACCACAATGTGCCCATCCCCAACCCAGGGGGCCTTGATGCAGGGGGTGGAATCACAGAAGTAGTTTTGATAAGTTCCTTGGCATATGGGGTCATTTCAACCGGGGAGGCAAGGAGACAATTTCTCTCTTGCAG